>OZ023239.1:24662645-24863309 GCA_964006365.1 Trididemnum miniatum
TTGATGAGCGTCAAAGTGTTCGTTGAAGTAGTCACAGCACTTTTACTTAATGCGAGCAATGTTAGCTTATCAGTCGTTTTACTTTTTAAGTTGCTAGAAAGTTGCCATTTATAAGGATGTATTGAATTTTAACTTCTAAATTTCAACTTATCAACAAGTGGTCCTTTATTGACTTCAATTGATTTTATCTCCAATACCTTGAGCGAAGTCTTATGCGAAATATTGCAGCTGTTGTTGCTGTCACTGTCACTTGAAAACAGCCTTCCAAATTTCTGGTGTGGTGTGGTTTTCTATTAAATAAGTTACAGAACGTTAACAAAATAAATAAACAAACTATTATATAAACGATTAACGCAATATCAAAGAAATATACGACTGCGAAACATAAATAAAATGCAACGAAAAACCGTAACGTGCATAGCGTCAAAAATATTAACTAACTAATCGCGTCAAAATATGGTGTAGGAATTATCGTTAATTGCAAAACTCAAAATTAAAGACAATCATTTAAGAAAAGTAATTATAGAATCACAAAGTACATTAAGGCAACTTACCAACTGTTTGACAAGGCAGCAACTTTCACAATAATCTCGGACAGTTCAAACAGTATAAACACAGTATTTTCTCTAACAGTACATGATAACATCTGCCGACATAACGTAATACCAGTCATCATTTTAAGCTAAAGTACACCATGAGCCTGACATTCTAGCATTTCAAACTTCCAATTGTTTCTAACAGTTTGCTATAGATACTCGTGCACTCAACACAGTCTTCACAGTAACTATACGCGTGTAAATCTACAGTTAATTCAAAATCAAAAAACATAATTTACAGATGGTTTCAGGGCTCACCAGTTCATTCAATCGCGTGCGTAAATTAACATGAGAGAAGAACTTGGGTTCGCGACCCAGCACAGAAAAACGTCAACAAATGAATAACTTGCTGTAACACAACCCCGACCAAATATGCGACAGTATATTTCCTACTTCTTCAAACAGCAAGTTAGCAGAAACTTATATACTTTTAACAAAAACAAACACAAGAAAAAATTAATTTAAGTGCTTAACGAAGGAATTAATTCAAACGATTAAGTACAGAGTCATGCGCTCGCAACACAATATTTCACGTACCACACATTTTTAAATACACAGTAACGATAATTTAGGCCTACGTACGATACACACGAATAAATAACATTCAATTTTTACTATTCGGAGTCAGTAAATGATAGAGTTTTGTGATGGGACGCCGCAGTGTGCTAAACTGTGTCTTAACAAGGACTTGTCGGACTCTAGCGTGGCAGTCAGGAAACACTTCAACAATCTTTCCAAGAGGCCACATTCCTCTCGGGGCATTTTCGTCATGGACTAATACAATATCGTTCACTTTGAAATTGTCACGCTCATTTTGCCACTTAGATCGCATTTGAAGGGTGGACAAGTACTCGCGAGTCCATCGACGCCAAAATTCGTCAGCCAGATATTGCACCTGGCGCCATCTTCTGGAACTGTAATTTTTTGATTTTGTGAATTCAAACGGGAAACAGGAAGCACCTTGTCGCAACAAAAGCAAATGATTAGGTGTGAGCGGCACGTTCATGTCAAAGTCCATTAAAATTGGTGTTAACGGTCTTGCGTTCAAGATTGCTTCAACTTCTATCATGAGTGTTTGAAAAACGTCATAGGAGACGGTCTGATGTGATAACAACGATCTTAGAATTTTTCGGATCGACCGGATCAGTCTTTCCCAAACACCACCCATGCGTGAAGCGTATGGCGGATTGAACTGCCATTCTACATGACGTTGACGCAACTCAGCATTGATTTTGTTGTCTTCCAAATCACTCATAGCCTTTTTCAACTCTTTGTCGGCCCCCACAAAATTTGTGCCGTTGTCACTGATTATTTTTCTGGGCTTGCCTCGTCTTCCGAAAAATCTTCGTAAAGCGTTGATAAAGGCACTGGTTGACAGGTCGGGTGCGACTTCTATATGTACCGCTCGCATGGTCAAGCAAGTAAATAGGCAACCGTAATATTTGATCGAGCTCCTTCCTTGCTTGACGTAGAACGGTCCAAAATAGTCAACCCCTGTGAAATAGAAAGGAGGGTGATTAGGGGTTACTCTCTCTTTGGGCAGTTCGGCCATGATTTGTCGACCCGCAGGTCCATTTCGTCTTTTGCAAAATACGCAATCTCCCAAAATTTTTCTAACGGTAATAGCTCCCTTTATCACCCAATACTTATGTCTGAGAGATGCCCAGGTACTCGCCATTCCTGAATGTCCGACCTCTTGGTGATGATTTTCGATTATCAGCTTAGTAACGTGATGATCAGCTGGAAGGATGATCGGATGTCGAATATCGAATTCAATTGGAGCTTTCTCGATGCGGCCACCTATTCTAACCACACCTTCAAAAAGAACAGGATTTAGTCTTTTTAGGGTACTAGATTTAGGTAATTTGGTAGAAGTATTATTTAACCGAAAAATTACATCTGAAAATTCATGTCGTTGCACATTTTTAATTATCTCGGTTTCAGCTAGTTCTAGTTCATCGACAGTTAAAGGACTTGACGGCATCTTCTTTTTCAGCAAAACCTCTTTCACACGAAGCAGCCACGCAATGGACACTTTCAATTTTTCCCAGCAGGAAAACCTACAAAATCTATCTTGTAACGAGTAAGGGCTTTTAATCGTCACTGCAACAACATTTCTTTTTAAAACAGCGAATTCATCCGGTAGCTTAGGTAGAACAAAGGGAGTCTGTGGCCATAGGTCTTGAGATAATAACAAAAACTCAGGTCCTTTTAACCAACGAGAATTAGCAACAAAACTGGATCCAAACATTCCTCGACTTCCTTCATCTGTTGGATTGTGTAAAGAATCCACGTAGTGCCACTGCGAAGGATTCGACAATTCTTCAATTTTGCTTAATCTGTTTGCAACAAACGTAGGAATCTCTTATTGCAATTGTTGATCATTTGCAATACGGCAGTCGAATCAGTCCAAAACCATGACTCCATAGATTCAAGACGTATTTCTCTTCGGATCATCTGGTCAATTTTTACCGCTAACGTAGCGGCAGTTAGTTCAAGCCGCGGGATAGATACTGTCTTTATAGGCGCTAGACGACTTTTCCCGAAGACAAAACGACAATTCACGTTTTTTCCCTATTTCAACTGTTCTTAAGTAGAACACCACTCCACAACCAGATGACGACGCATCTGCAAAATGATGTAATTGGGCGGAAAGTAACATTGGTCGCATGGTTTCAGTTGGAAGCACACACCGAGGTATTTCTATTTGTTCTAACGCCGACAGTTGACTCAGCCAGGTTTGCCACATTTGTTCGTCAGCTTTATCAATTTTTTCATCCCAACCTAGTCTTTTCCGACACAACTCTTGCAGCAAAATTTTTGCTTTTAATATGACCGGAGCAGCAAAGCCTAGGGGGTCAAATAATGAACTCAGCATTGACAAAATTCCTCTTATGGTAAAGGATTTGGGTGTGATGTTAATATTAAATCGAAACAAATCGAATTCGTAATCCCACATCATTCCTAGCACACGCTCACAAAACTGACCTCCAGCATCTGGTACTTTTAACGTGGCAACTGATCTGTTTTCAGCTGGAAGACTTTTCACTACTCGCGGGTCATTGCTTAAGAATTTGGTTAGGCGAAAACCTCCCCTACTGAGTAGTTCAATTAATTCTTGAGCTAATTGAATTGCTCCTGTGACGCAGTTAACCGATTTGAGTAAGTCGTCCATGTAGAAGTTATCCTTGACGGATTCAACAGCTTCGTCGCTGAAATTGTTCGCATTATCAAATGCTGTTTGACGAAGGGCAAATATGGCACAACTAGGCGATGATTTGGCACCAAATATGTGGACTTGCTTGCAATACTTTTCAATAGGAACTGATGTATCACCATTAGGCCACCAAAGAAAACGTAAATACTTGTGGTCTTTTGGGTCTACTTTAATCTGGTGGTACATAGCTTCAATATCAGCTACAATTGCAATTTTGTTCATGCGGAAACGGCATAAGACACCAACTAAGCTGTTTAAAAAGTCGGGACCGGGCAAAAGCTGCTGATTCAAAGAACTTCCATTATGATAGGCGGCACAGTCGAAAACCACCCTGACCTTGTCAGGCTTATGCACATTTATAACTGCATGGTGGGGTAAGTACCAACACTCTTGAGATTGATCATCCTTTTCTTCTTCACTCAGCTTTCGGGCAAAACCGTCATCAATGTATCTTTGAATTGTTGCGACATATTTTTCTTTGAGCGCTGAGTTCTTTTCAAACCTTTTTTGCAAAGGCTTCAATCTTGTTGCTGCTTGCTCGAAATTATCGCGTAATGTCGGAGCTCCAGGACGCCAAGGCAAAGCAATTCGATGATGCCCCTCGTCATAAATTCTGGAGTCTTGCATGGTCTTCAAGGCATATCGATCTTCCTTAGACATAGCTCTACCACCTACGGCAGATACGGTCTCCAATTGGTCCATTCTCCACAAGCATTCTATTTCTTGGTTAGAAAGTTCTTGAGATTTTCGAATGAAATTTACATGGCAGTTTTTCTTAGATTTGTTGACTGCAGAAGCTCCAATCATCGACCATCCTAAAACAGTTTTAATCGCATAAGGCTGACCTTGACATCCGCGACGTTCGTCCAGAGTCCAGAATAGTTCAGGAACGTCAACTCCGATTAATAGCAAAACTTCGCCATCAGGTATTCGAGTAAGAGGTACGTCACGCAAGTGTGGCCATTTGCACAATTCTTCATCTGTCGGTGCAGCATTAGGTACAACTGGCAATTTATCAACAGCATACACACAAGGAAGTTTAATTTCAACATCTTCATTAGCAGGAAACACTGAAAGGGCTAGTTTTTCACCTTCACACGATTTTGCTGAGTTGCTGACAGTAGTTAAAGAATATTTAATTTTATCACCAGTGGCGTTTAGCTCCTTCAATAACTTTTTGCTACAAAGAGCAGTAGTGGATCCCTGATCCAAAAATGCGTATGTGGACAGTTCTTTGTTGTTACTTGCAACTCTGACAGGCACGATGTTTAAATAAACAAGGTCATTTTGTCTTACTGATGGTATCGCACAAGATAAGCCGGTGGTCGTCAATCTAACAGTAGCAGCGGTCTTCGCGTCAATAGTGCTAAGCTGTCCTTGCTTCGTACTTTCATCACTTTTGTGATCGCGGTGTAACATTTTATGATGTCGTTGTGAACAATCTTTCACCTGACACGTCTTGGTAGAGCGGCAAAATCTGGCTACGTGGCCTTCTTTAAAGCAATTGTCACACAGACGATTTTGGCGCAGAAAGGCAATTTTGTCAGTGTAATTTTTCATCGCAAGTTTAGAACACGCTTCTAACATATGGTTTTCCGAACAGATGTGACATTTTATGCGCGTGGTAGAGTGTTCGGTGGGGGTTTCTTTAACCGCCGTGCTATGACTGGAAAACTTATCAAATCGTTTAGGCTTTTGGTTTACGACATGAGCAAACGATGATCTAGCCACTTCGGCTTCCTGGTTTACAAACTTCACTAAATCCACGAATTTGGGATCTGTACCTCGCCCTTCGATCTCTGCTGCAAATCTCAACCAGCGCGACTGAATAGAAAATGGCAGTCTTTTGATGATTGTGGCTATGAATTCAAAGTTATTCAGATCAGCAGAAAATGCCAGACTCTTCAAAGTAAGATTGCACTCTTCCAATTCTCTAGCTAATTGCATAAGGCTGTTGGTGTCATGCAGTTTGATCTGCGCTCCCTTTTGAAGCCTTTCGATATAAGCCCTTGCAATGACATTTTTTCTGCCGTAATTACGCTCCAACGTTTCTTTAGCTCGCTTGTACCCAACGTTAGAATCCAACAATAAGCAATACTCTATCATGCGTTTCGCTTCGCCTTCACAGTATTGAATCAACAACAGAAGTCTGCGGTTCGGTTCTCGAACAATGCCCTCCACATTTGTCTCGAAAG
The DNA here is from genome assembly GCA_964006365.1 of Trididemnum miniatum. Taxonomy (NCBI): domain Eukaryota; kingdom Metazoa; phylum Chordata; class Ascidiacea; order Aplousobranchia; family Didemnidae; genus Trididemnum; species Trididemnum miniatum. The sequence continues at coordinate 24,668,654 of OZ023239.1, forward strand.
TGCGAATAAATTTAGGATATTGCATAGGATCGCTATTAAACTTTAAAAATTCAACTTTAGGGCTGTTCAGGTCTTCTCTAATTAACGACGCAACAGAACGAAACGCTTGGATTTCGCTAGTTTCTGCGTTCTCGGTAGCTTGAGGCTCCGCAGGCAAATCTATTAACACTTCATTCGTTCTGCGTTCTTTGACGATTTCTACGGGAGGTGCACAAGAGCGTGGTCGCGTCTTGAATTCTCGAAATCATCATGAAGTGGGATGAAACCGCCTCTATCAAGTTCTTCTTCAAACACTTGTCGTTCCAAAGAAGCTTCTTGCACTTCCTGGCGAGCTCGCAATAACTCCATATTTTGTCTTTCTCGCTGTCGTTCCGATTCCTGTCTACGGATTCTTTCCGCTTCTTCTTGTTCAAAACTTCGTTTTCTTTCAGCTTCTTCTTGCTCAAGTTTTTGTCGTTGTTCCAAGTGTTTAAGTTTCAGACGAGCCAGTTCTTCCTTTGCTATCGCTTTTACTTTATTTACATTGCTGGTCGAACTATGCAGGCTATTACGAGAAACACGAGATCTGAGCGTCATTGGAGCTGTCACAATACTGACAACGTCTTTTCCAATCCCCTTAAACGATTGCAGCCAGTCTGCAGCACGCATGTCAAACCGACCTTTTAATTCATGTTGCAGTTTAACTTCCCTTTCAAAAACTTGTTTCTCTTCATCACATGCACCACTATAATTCAATGCTATCCGGTCAGCTTCGAGGACTAATGCGTTGATCTTACTTATTAATGCCGTAAATTCATTGTAAGGCTTTCTTTCACTAATCGAAGCGTCAGCTTCCTTGTACCACTTTTCCAACGCGTAGTTTATTTCTCGCACCTCCTCTAATGCCATGGTGATATCAGGTAAGTGCAGAAAATCAAAATTTTAAATACCTTTAATCCTGGATATCTCATCAAGCCAGCGGATTGTCAAACAGTTGAAAACTTTTGTGTTGTTGCTGTCACTGTCACTTGAAAACAGCACTCCAAATTTCTGGTGTGGTGTGGTTTTCTATTAAATAAGTTACAACACACATAAATAAAATGCAACTAAAGACCATAACGTGCATAGCGTCAAAAATATTAACTAACTAATCGCGTCAAAATATGGTGTAGGAATTATAGTTAATTGCAAAACTCAAAATTAAAGACAATCATTAAGAAAAGTAATTACAGAATCACAAAGTACATTAAGGCAACTTACCAACTGTTTGACAAGGCAGCAACTTTCACAATAATCTCGGACAGTTCAAACAGTATAACCACAGTATTTTCTCTAACAGTACATGATAACATCTGCCGACATAACGTAATACTAGTCATCATTTTAAGCTAAAGTACACCATGAGCCTGACATTCTAGCATTTCAAACTTCCAATTGTTTCTAACAGTTTGCTATAGATACTCGTGCACTCAACACAGTCTTCACAGTAACTATACGCGTGTAAATCTACAGTTAATTCAAAATCAAAAAACATAATTTACAGATGGTTTCAGGGCTCACCAGTTCATTCAATCGCGTGCGTAAATTAACATGAGAGAAAGACTTGGGTTCGCGACCCAGCACAGAAAAACGTCAACAAATGAATAACTTGCTGTAACAGTTATGAAACGGAATGAAACGCTGAATAGCATACACCCAGTTAGATTGAGCACTTTTGTGACGTTTTGGCACAGAGTTTGAATCAAACACGAGCGAAAACTGGAGATTTGGGGAGCCTGTAAAAACGTCTGATCTCGTCAAAACGCACTGCAAACTTTTATCGATTGAGCTGCTTTCTGACGCAAGATTATCATGTTGCACACATGTTTTATACACTACATGAAATTTCCTATTCGGTGAGTATTGTCAAGTTGGTGGCATTTTATGCCTTCTACCAGCAGAATTGCGACGAACTTGGGTTAAAAGTGCAGTTTTTCAGTTTTGGCGAAAAGTTGATTTTTGACAAAACTGGTGTGCAAACATTGCGCTGTTTGAACGTTTTGCGTTTCGATATCACGATTTTGAAAGCATGGGACATGAAGCTGATTAAATTCCAAAACGTTTGCACATGGTGAGATTGAGCACTTTTTCGTTGCTATCAATTGACGCGGGTTCGAAAATAGATGAAATTTGAAAAATCGTTTGATCACGTCAAAACGTCGTTTTGGTAAAAACGCTGTGCAAACTCTAGGCAAGTGCACTGCTTTGCGTTTCGATATCGTACTGGTGCAAATATGATTATGAAACGCTGAATAGCATACACCCAGTTAGATTGAGCACTTTTGTGATGTTTTGGCACAGCGTTTGATCAAACACGAGCGAAAACTGGAGATTTGGGGGGCCCGCAAAAACGTCTGATCTCGTCAAAACGCACTGCAAACTTTTGGCGATTGAGCTGCTTTCCGACGCAAGATTATCATGTTGCACACATGTTTTATACACTACATGAAATTTCCTATTCGGTGAGTATTGTCAAGTTGGTGGCATTTTATGCCTTCTATCAGCAGAATTACGACGAACTTGGAGTAAAAGTGCAGTTTTTCAGTTTTGGCGAGAAGTTGATTTTTGACAAAACTGGTGTGCAAACATTGCGCTGTTTGAACGTTTTGCGTTTTGATATCACGATTTTGAAAGCATGGGACATGAAGCTAATTAAATTCCAAAACGTTTGCACATGGTGAGATTGAGCACTTTTTCGTTGCTATCAATTGACGCGGGTTCGAAAATAGATGAAATTTGAAAAATCGTTTGATCACGTCAAAACGTCGTTTTGGTAAAAACGCTGTGCAAACTCTAGGCAAATGCACTGCTTTGCGTTTCGATATCGTACTGGTTCAAATATGATTATGAAACGGAATGAAACGCTGAATAGCATGCACCCAGTTAGATTGAGCACTTTCGTGATGTTTTGGCACAGCGTTTGATCAAACACGAGCGAAAACTGGAGATTTGGGGGGACTGCAAAAACGTCTGATCTCGTCAAAACGCACTGCAAACTTTTATCGATTGAGCTGCTTTCCGACGCAAGATTATCATGTTGCACACATGTTTTAGTCTAGGGGTCAGCAACCTGTGGCTCTTTGAGCCCCTAGTTGTGGCTTTGTTTGGAGGTAAATAAAGACCTTTTTTAGGATTCGATTTCGGAATAACTGAAGTTTTTGGACCTGACGGTAGTTTTGCGTCTCCCGCTGGATTTCGTATTGTAGCAAACGGACTATTTGGTTGTTCAAGTGCGAAAGGTTGCCGACCCTTGCTCTAGTCATAACGATGCAACGCCCAAACAAAGTGAACGTGACGCAGTGGGTGGAGCGTTGTTTCTATGTCGACCATTGTTAAAGGTGGTGACTGATTCAACTCTCACACACGCTTTGTTGTTGGGTCTTTGGATAAGATGCTTCACGATGATTATCCCTGCTTAATGTTTTTTTTACAAGCAACAAATTAAAGCATCAACAAGCAAGTTCAACCAAGAAACTGGGAAAATAATGGCAACACCTTATACCTAAAATCTGGATTCGTATTGCGCGAAGGCTTCGTCGCTTTCTTGTCAATAAGTTTTGTTTTCTACGAAGATAAAAAAAATATATTAAATTATGCGTAAACTGACAATTAATCTCACAACGAATAACAAAAAAATTTAGCAGGTTGCAGAACAATACATCCGTGATCTTTGTTATCTAAACTAAACCTGTAGGCTTTCAGCTGTTTCGCTTAGAGCAGATTTGATTTGATTTAAAGCTGCTAGACCGAACTACATGCTAGAGCACGTCTTGTCTCTCAGACATGCCACCACGTTATCATAAATAGACGCAAGAGCAAGATCACGTGCCCCTTCTGAACATTGGCAGCAGCTTGTTACTTTGAGCCACTGCATCCTGCAAGTGAATTACATCCTGGGATAACAAATTGTGTTACTTGCTAATTTTCGATATAATTGTTCCAAAATAATCATATTCGCTAGCAATGTAGGTCAAACTTCCGAGCATGTGATCAGTTCTTCCCTTAGATTTGCAAGATTAGCTTGGATTTTCCCCCAGCTGGTTTTCAACTCGTTGATATCACGCTTTACGTCCTGGTCGTTAGCACTTGCGAGATTAGTGGCCCCAATTATTTCTCGACATTTTTCCGAAATAATTTTGTCGATTTTGTGCATCAATTTTTGGGTTACTTTTTCTCCTATTTGTTTTAAGACTTCTTTCGGTATTTTAAAGCTCTTAACTGTTTTCTGCGGCATTCTGGCAATAATGGTGACGTAATAGTAAAACAAAATGGCTGTCTCAATTCGCACTATTTCACTGAATTTACAGGTTTGTTAAGTTGTTTTTTCTTGAGGATAAATTTGGGAAATATCAGTTTTAGTTTACTCTGCAACTCCACCAAATCAATTTCTGATAATTCTTCTTTTAAACTGGCTACTTTTTTTTGGTTACAAAATCTTTTTTTAGTCTAGCAATGGTTTTAAGATCGCAGTCTGCAGAGCAAAATTAACTCCTCCATCTATGACGCTTCCTCAACGTATCTGTTTTAGATTCACGAGCCGCCACTTTGAGGCGTGTTTACACAGAATACGATGAAATTTTTCGTACGTACAGCGACGTAGGCTACGAAACTGTTAGAGGTTATGACGTAAAGCTACGTCACTATCCGCGGCATTCTAGATTACAATCGTTAGGGGCATTGCAAAACAACCGGTAGGAAGCAAAACTGTTTGGGTTTGAATTGTCTGAAAGATATTTTCGTCAACTGCTTACGTCAAAAATCTGATGAAACTTCGTACGACAGCAAATCGGACTAAAATCGCATTTAGTGTAAACAGACCTTTAGACTCACGAGCCGCCACTGCCCTGTATGCTAATTCCTTCCTTTAAAGTATCACCGTCATATGTAAGGCGGAAGGCCAAGGCTTTTGCCATTTTTAACGATGCTGATTAGAACTTTCTACAATTAGTTCATTAAATATAAAAACACAGAGATTGCGATTGTGGCAAGAATGGTCCACAAAATTGTGACGCAATAAATGGCATTCCGGAATTGAGCTACGCTTGTGGTTCTTGTGAGCTCACGCTTCGCAGTTACTACTAGGGATGGCAATCGCATCGCATCGAAGAGGTTCTGCGATATTTGTAATAATGACTGTCAAACTGCGATGCGATGTGATACTTCACTTAAATTGCAGATGCGATTTTTGTAGCGAGTATCTAAATTTTTTCGATGCGATTTTTTGTGTTAGCTTTTGCGATTATTTGTGCGATTTTCGATCATTTCGATTTTTTGAGCAATTTTGAACTCTCATATTTTACGCATCGTCACATTAGTGCAAAAACTGCGTAAGTCATTTTTTGGTGAAATTGAGTTTTTAGCACCAAGTTGTTCTGCTGGGTCAGCGCTAACGCCTAACACACCTTTTGGGAAAATATATCGACGTTTTCGCGAGTTCTGCTCTAGTTTCTAAATAGCGTAAGTCAGGGCATTAAATTGACAATAAGTCATAATAACACAATGCATGCGATGAAACCATTAAGTCTTTCGCCTATTGTTATTTTGTTGTGACACAATAGTAAATACAAACAATCACATGTTTTTGCGTTTTTTTGAAAACACAAAAAAATGAGAAATTTGCAAGGGACAAATTAATGTTTCGACTATAACAAAAGTCTCGTCAGCCTTGCTACGCACAGCCAATCCAGGCTAAACTCATTCCAGACTGTAAAGATTTTTTTTGCATTGCTTTACCTGGACATCTCGACAGCATCTCTTTTTTAGGTTGTGCCCTATCTTTGGCAGGCGACTGGCCCCAAACAACGATACCCAATGAAAGAACCTATAACCACTAACCCACAGCTAAGTTACCGGTAGCCTAACTAGCCCACATCACTAGAAGCCCCCATGGCAACCCACTCATTTGCAGCTGCAGACGCGTTTCGACCTTATTATGGTCTCATCAGTGCAGCATAGCAACCTCCCACCTTCCTGAAAAAAAAAAAAAATTCTAACCTTCAAAAGAACTACACACCCCAAATCTAAGCCTCTACTCGTTCTGCCCAAGGTAGAAAATTTGAAATAAAACCTTCAAGAAAATAATACATGCTGGATTATGATGTCACAGATTTCCTGTAAACAATCGATAAGAATAGAAATGACCGGTTGGTTTAAACATTATTTTACCGGTAATCTGAAAAGGAATTTTTTGTTTAGGATTTGTAACTATACCAGTTACCAAAACCTACAAAAAACCTCTCTGCCCAACCCGTTCGCCCGTGAAAAAGCGGGGGACAAGGCAGGCCAGGGATATCTAGAACATCGGGATCGCTTATCCGCTTTTTTTGTCTTTTGTGCTTGACAACAGTAGGGCTGACTGCTGAGTTCTGAGCCTCAAGTGACTGGACCGGTGGCCGGTTAGGTTAAGTTCGACTGTGGCGTTAAGGTGCAGTCAAACGTCACTTGTAGGATAGAATGTCAGTCTTAGAAGAGCAAAACAGTTTTGTTTAGTAAATAGAAGCTTAGTAGGCCTTGCTTATCAAAAGATGATAAGACTAGACTGAACAAGAGATGCCGTAGACTAGCCGCATTTACTGGTACCTGTTAGCTAGACTTGATTTTCAACTGTTTTAAAATGATTGAACTATATTTATTTGGCAGTGTTTAGGGGATGTATATTTTCTATTATATATCAAAACCCTGCTGCCATAAATCATTGGTTAGGGGTAGGTCTGTAGGTAAGAGGGGGTAAAGTTAGGGTTATGTGCCTATTGTCTAAGCTTATTGAAGTAAACTAGTTAATAGTTAGAGTTGATTAGTGTAGCCCATGCAAAAACAATTCAACTAAAAAAGATTAGCTGTGTTGTTCAGTAAAAACTTAGTGGTATGATTGATGGATATTTAAGACAAGGCCTAGTTTCATTATTAATAGACTAATAGGCCTGAAACATTGTAGCTAGGACAAATTGAAACACATTCAAATGATACTTTTCAGTTAAATTTGACTATTACATTAAATGTAACTCAACCGAGATATTTCATTTAAATATGTTTCAAAATGTTCTGGCTATTACATTTGTAGTTAATAACTACTCATACAGTCATACTGTTAATGTGCCAGTCCAAAAAACAAAAACACTTAAAACAAAAATATTGACATTACCTCGTATATATCTGTATTTTGCCTTGACTAGTTGACCATTGACCGCACTAACTAACTAAGTATCTTTTTTAAGAGTTACATATATTTTAGTTACAAAAAGAGGCTTCTAAAAGTAAAAACAATCACTACAGTAATTCTATCATTAGGCCTATACCACACACTTGTTGTGTACCCTAGTGCAACTTTGGATACCGATCTTGTGTTGATAAATGTCCATGTTTCGCTTTCTCTGTTCTGGTAGATGCAGATATGAAGAGTAAATGGATAGATGTGTGCCTTGTCCCAATGCACAAAATAGACTCGGATCAGTTGAGATGATGGTTTAATACAGTTATGAAATCTTTAAAAGATATGTTTTTCATTCTGGCTGTTTCCGTGGACAATCATAGCCTATATGCAACAGGTGAGAATGTGCATTAGTGTAGTTATGAAATCTCATTATTTAGTAACTTCCATGTAAAAACAGAAAATTGTATGTATGAATAACAATAAGCCTTCTGACAACTTTGGCCTCATAGATAACATTTTTGCTGTTTGTAAATGTATGATCAATGTTGTCGGTATCAGATGCTGTAGCAGCTCGTATATTGTAATACCTGTAGTAATATTATACTTGCTTACTGCATTTACATATGCTCAACAGCTCATCTTGGGTATTTTGCTTTTTCTTAAAATCCGCATTATAATTTTCTCAATGCAGCGGTTGATGTAACAGATGTAATTTTACTAAAAAATTGTGCTGTTTCTATGCTTCTTGTTTTGTAGAAAAATGTTTATGGATCTGGTCATAATTTGAAACCATACTGTACGCATCCTACGAAGACTGGAGAGCTACTTTTTAGTTATTGGATTGCACTCACAATCTAAAAAACATTTTCAATAAATTTTTGTTAAAAGGCTGAATGCTCATTCCAGTTGTTGGTTTTGAGAATATATTGGGTCCAGTTGCCTGGGTTTATTTGGTAATGTAAACCATCTGTATGCTTTAGAAGAACACAAGAGCTTAAAAGTTGCCCATTCACTGAAAAAGGCATCCTTGAATCCAAGCAATATGGCAAAAACATCCACTCAACATACCATGAGTAAGTTGGATGATTGGTTTATTTTTAGCGTTATAACTTGAATATTGATTAGTCAATTGCCATTTGCGCATTTTGCTACTATACTCAAAATGTGCAGCTGTAGTTCTTTCAAATGCAAGCCTGTTACTGGGTGAAGATTGAACTGGGTAACTTTAAGCTGAACGAAATAGCTTTCATTATGTGAATATAGCTGTATTTAACCGCGTGGGTTCTTCGCTGCTTCCTGGTCCACATTGCGTCGTACCTTGTGGTATTTTATTTTCGCTGCTATATTATTTTCTGTTGTTTTAGTGGACAAATATAATAATCTGAATCTGTCATTCGTCGTGTTTCTTGGCTCTTTAAAATTTTTTTAATTAAAATTACAGTCAAAATTTAAAAACACAACAGTTTATTTTGTCAGTAACAACTCATCAGGTGTCACAGATTATTTGAATCTGACACCTGATGAGTCGTTACCGACTAAACAGGCTGTTGTGTTTTTCAATTTTAATTCTGATTTTAATGCTACTGATTCTGCTCTGGTTTTTATCATCCATCACAAAGCATTATAGTTCCAGTTATCCCAACTTTACTCCTACCTGAAATTTCATTACTTTTATTAACAACGTTTGGAAAGTGATGTCTTTGACATCACCATTAAAAGGTATTACTGTTGTTACCAATATTGACGAGAAATTGGTTAGCACTTTGTGAAGAAATAACGTTCAGTTAAAGTTCTTGTGGTTTTTACCGTTATGCTGTAGGCCTAGGCCTGCTAAAAATTTATATATCAAGTGTGAAAGAACGTATTTTTCCTTTTTCACTGATGCATTGCCGTGCAATGTGCCCCCGGCTTATATTTTAGAAATTTCTATATAATATTTTAATTTTTCGTTTTAGGATCGAGAAAAAATAATGAGATGTGCAAGTCTCTTACCGTAAATGCACAAGAGTCTGCCAGCTTCTCTCTCTCACATTTTTGCATCGAGCAACTGAAATATTTAAGCAGTGGATAGCATCAGGGCAGTCTGGTTTAGCTAATGAAACCTTTACTGCGTGTATTCAATTTATAGAAGCTGTAAGCCAAATTGGCTTCTCACCTGATTTCCAAACATGGGTTCAGCTAGCTTCGTGCTTCTGGGAAAATTTTATCAGCGATCCAATTTAAGGACGTTTTGGCTAGTACCGCCAGGCCTATGGCGGTAATTTTTGTATGTCAATTCTGCAACTTTTTCAACCAAGAAAAATTCGTTGCCTGAGCCTGCTGCGACAAAAAGCTCTCCCCACTTTAGCTAGTTTAAATACTAGCCAAGAGCAGCATTTGTCGCCATGTTTGAAGAGATTGTAAATAAAAATAATGAGCATACATTCTTGGATAAGCAAATTTGTGTACATGAACATTACAGTTTTATTCCTATTGTGCAATCACTGTTTAACTGTTTTGCTAAAAATCAACTCAAGCGAATTAATCAATGCGCCGTGGATCACCCTGCAACAATGTGCCGAGGCTTACACAAGTTATCTTCAAAATCTAGACCAAAACATTAATTCGATTATTGCTCTTTTTTCGTGTTTGACTCTCGTATACTCTGAGTATAGGCCAATTGTTTTTTGCCCAACGCTCATTTGAATGCATGCTAAAATACAATTACGATGCCGGTTTTCTGAAATATCGTTGCATTGAAAAGTTTTTGTTCTTATTTGCATCAAGATATGTAACTTAGCTCGCCTCGACTTCACTATTTTTTCAGCAAAAAAGAATAGCAAACATCGCAGATTTTCTGACTTTCGTAAAAATGACATTAGAATTCAGCGAGTTAAGTTAGAATTAATTTAAAAATTGTGATTTTAATACGCATATGATAATTTTGAATATTGCATTCTTACTTTGACTCACTACATTGTTTACTTTTCTTTTTGCCGCCGGCAGGAATCGAACCCAGATTAATTTTTATGCTACCATAATAATGGTTTAAAAACGATAACGGCAGTAATTTTTCATAAATCATTTTTGGATAGTTTACATCAACTTCAAACAACCTGTTCTACAATGGCTCTTAGCACTACTGTTGTCAGTGCGATATTGAAGTAAGCGATCCCGTTGTTCTAGATATCCCTGGGCAGGCACTGTGTCTGCGCATGCAGCCCAGAAAACACAATGAACGTCAGCGCTTATCGGTGGTTTAAACATCAATATCCCGGTACGTTTGTCGAACCGCATGTACAGTTACAGGATCCAGCAAGATGATGCAAAGAAGGATATGTAAGTCAAATAGAATTCTTCTTTCCTACACTTCTCCGATAGGCACCTTCAAAGTCAGCCAACAACAAAGCCCAAAGTGTCAGGGTAAGAATAGGTCCAACAATAAGAGTACAGTCTTTTAATGGAATGGAAAATGGTACTCCCCCATACAAGTGGGAATTGAGCCATCCATTTCTGTCATCAATTACGAGTTAGATGAGAAATTTGCAAATCTCCAGTTTTTGCTCGTGTTTGATCAAACGCTGTGCCAAAACATCACGAAAGTGCTCAATCTAACTTGAGTGCATGCTATTCAGCGTTTCATTCCGTTTCATAATCATATTTGAACCAGTCCGATATCGAAACGCAAAGCAGTGCATTTGCCTAGAGTTTGCACAGCGTTTTTACCAAAACGACGTTTTGACGTGATCAAACGATTTTTCAATATTCACTCATTTTCGAACCCGCGTCAAATGATAACAACGAAAAAGTGCTCAATCTCACCATGTGCAAACGTTTTGGAATTTAATTAGCTTCATGTCCCATGCTTTCAAAATCGTGATATCGAAACGCAAAACGTTCAAACAGCGCAATGTTTGCACACCAGTTTTGTCAAAAATCAACTTTTCGCCAAAACTGAAAAACTACACTTTTAACCCAAGTTCGTCGTAATTCTGCTGGTAGAAGGCATGAAATGCCACCAACTTGACAATACTCACCGAATAGGAAATTTCATGTAGTGTATAAAACATGTGTGCAACATGATAATCTTGCGTCGGAAAGCAGCTCAATCGCCAAAAGTTTGCAGTGCGTTTTGACGAGATCAGACGTTTTTGCGGGCCCCCCAAATCTCCAGTTTTCGCTCGTGTTTGATTCAAACGCTGTGCCAAAACATCACAAAAGTGCTAAATTTAATTGGGTGATATTTAGCATTGTTTTGGTTTTTTTGAATGAGTTTGATATCGAAACGCAAATGTAGTTTTTCAAACTCTAAAACTTATAATCTGCAAAAAAGCATTTTATATTTTGATTAAGTGGAAACGTTTTGGATAAAATTTGGCTTCGTTTTACACGTTTTTTGAAAAGATTTCGATGTTTTTAGCATATAGTTTTCACGCATTTTTGTTTGAATTTATTTTTCCACGACCTTTTAATGGAAATTTGTGGTCGAGTGCAAGAAACTTAGGATTTTTAAAAACTTTTAAAAATGAAACTTTTCTCGATTTTTTTCTTAAATTTTTATTAATGTTTTGCACCCCCAGTTTTTGCATTTCATTTATTGGGAATTAATTCGCCAAAAAAAATTTATGATTTTTAAGAAGTTTCGTAGTGTTTTGGATTTAGATTGATTTTCTTTGGGGTTTGCTTTTATAGTCAACATTTTACAATCACAGTCACATTTATAATTTGCATAAACGTGTTTTGCATCTTTTTTTTGATCCAAAAATGTATGAACAAGTGCTTATAAAGCAACAAACAAACCTAATAGTGTTGTTTTTGTCCGGTATTTCTTTCGTTGTGTCTGAACGGCCTGAACGCATTATTTAACAGCACATTATTTCCCGTAAAAGCTGCAGCGTTTTTCTTTCTTCTTTTTTTCTCTCTCGAATTGAATCGCTAGACTTTATGTTCTCTCGTTTATTCTGCCAGAATTACAGTGGTCTTAGTTCAGCAGCATACCCAACCAACAACAAGGTGTACAGGTTACTAGGCTGGATCTATCAAACTTAAGCTAGATTGGCTATTTTCTACAAAGCCTAGCCACCGGCAGCTATCTCTATACCGACAATCGGATAATTACCTTCCTTACCTCACGAGTTTTGAGACAAACTAGCAAGCTCTTATAACGAATCAGCTGCTGGTACGGTTACCAGCGACGTTTCCATTTAGAATTTATAAAAACAATGCAGCAAGTTTGCAAAATTATTTCGTGCAAACTATTGACTCAAATCTTAAAATAGCAACACATTATTGCTAAACTTAATGAAAACTTTGTAAATCTTGCATAAAAGTATCAAAGCAATGCAAAGTTTTGGTTCAAAACATAATAGCGAATTATACCTGGCATCACTTCTAACTGCGCAACTACATTATTTTTGTATTCATCCGCTCAAACAAATATTGTTTTTTTTTAATGGACACCAATTGGTGAATGAAGACATTCGACACTGCAATCGACATAAAATATTTAAACATATAAAAGCACAAATTTTCTATTCTTTCATGGGTGCCACGAGATGACGGCTTTTTCGATAGCGTAACAAGGCCTATAATTGCATCAATTTTAATTGCTACTTTGTATAAATGGAGTTTTAATGTAAACTTCAACCCAGCAGTGTTGCAATTGCCTAAAGCTCCAGCTTCAAAGAGAATTTGGAGATATCTTGAAAATGAAAATGTTCTGTAAGCTACAGTATTTATTTTGCTTATTCGTCCAGCTCTCAGCATACTTTATCAAGCAATTTCATTAATTTGCTGATAAAATATCCCGGGATTCACCACGAGGAGGTGGCCGGTATGGAATCCCACCCTACCCTAGCCCAACCATCCAACCACAATTGCTGAAATCTACGTCAAAGATGTTCACTGAGATTTTGTATTAAACTGTGGCATCGCCGCTTTTGGCTTTGGAGTGTTCAGAATAAATCTATCTCTATAACTGCAATCACATACTGAGGAAGATGCTTCGGTGACCAGTTTAATGTGACGTTTCACACTTTGAGTATGACATGGCAAAGCGGGAACGTTAAGATCAATAAATTTTCTTGTAACGATCATTTCTTTTATTTCATCTGTTGTTATGGATGCATTGAATACCGGTTCGGAAACAGGAATATCTCTCCAGTCGATTATCTCTATGTAGCTGCAAGCGTTCATATTAAGTTTTGGTACACTGAAGCTTCAAATGCAGGAAGAAGAACTTTTTTCCTCTCTGCAGCGCAGAATTCTTTTCCATGCAAGTTCTTTGTGATTTTCATTTGTGCTTGAAATCATTGCATATGAAACGTACTCTGGATGAGCGCCATAAGAATTGCGTTCCGCAACAGGTGTAACAATGTTTCTGACTTTTGAAAGCAGCTTTTGACATTTTGAAATTGTTTAAAAGACATGCATGGGGGCGTGCGAGATATCACAACTTTGCTTAATTCTAAACCACATAGGAGTATACACTTGCAATATATACTCTACTATCAGTGGTAAATTCTCAGGAGGATTTTCAGTAGAAACGTACAGTCGGAGTGCTCTTGATGCGGTGGTCAGCCATTGAAAGTGCGCCATTTTTCCAGGTTTTTTAGATGCTAGTGAAGGTTTACATACACCTATTGATACAGCCTTGTACATTTCAAACAAGTACTTTTGATCTGAAGATAGGTCACTGGAGTGCTCTTCATCGATGTCAATTACGTCTGCAAAAATTGGTTCAAAATTGATAATCGGAAGGTTTTCGAAGTTTATTTCACAAAGAAGCTTTCCAACTGGACCAGTATACTGACGAGGCCCACTGGTCTTTCCATCTAATTGAATCAACAAATGACGGAGTGGTAATTCGCTGCCATGAAGCTGGCACACAATCCAGTGCAAAGGTCTTCTTAATTTTCCTTCTAATCTACGTATTACTCCGGATTTCCAAGCAACATTGGCATTTGTAGCGTCGTATCCAATGGAGTCAATTTTGGTTACATTAATGTACTTCTGCGCAAAATGCTAAAAGACCGTTTGCTATATCTTTTGCAGCACCGCTAACTGGGACAAAGTAGCCCAAGTAGGCTACTTGCTTCTGGGCTCTGGTAAAACGGTAATATGTTCTTCAACAATTTTTTTTTAGCCCGTTTTTCTTCAGATCTTTCCATCACCAAAGTATGATCCTTTCGTTCGTCGAAATAGATACTTAATATGTTTTCGTAGTTAGTTGATTCTACGACTTGCATTCTTGATTTCCTTCTTTCCCTTATTACTTTGTTTCTATCAATAATGTTTGGGCATCCGGAGTTGATATCATCCAATGCAGCAGTGACGATCATCGCTGCTGCAACAACAACAACAACAACATAAGTTTATACAACAACAACAACATAAGTTTATTCAGCCTGAAAATTAAAAACATAAGTTAAAAACATAACAACATAAGTTTATTCAGCCTGAAAATTGCTGCCCTGTCTGATACACCAGTGCTGTTGCAGGCCACTGCCAAATTTCGTAATGACTTTGCTTAAGAAAGAAAATTAAAAACATAACAACATTACATCGTAATGACTTAAGAAAGAAAATTAAAAACATAACAACATAAGTTTATTCCGCCTGAAAATTGCTGCCCTGTCTGATACACCAGTTCTGTTACAGGCCGCTGCCAAATTTCGTAATGGCTTTGCTCGAGTTGCTTTGGATTTCAGTTTCGATGGAACACCCCAGTCGCTCTCTTCATCCGAATCTTCATTTGAAGGTGAGGCTGAAAATGATCCGAGTTCTACGGTATCATCAAATTGTCAGCTGTTGCGTGTACTGCTGATCTTTCGACTCAATTTTCTTTGAAATGACTTTTCCGTTTGTTTTGTTACCTTTTTATCAATTGTCCCGACGTACATTTTTTTTTCTGATCTTTGATCTACCAAAAAAGTCCGCTCTTGGATTGGTACTTTCTTTTCTTTTGGGCAATTACATGCTGTAAAATCCTTGCATTTGCAGGCCGATATATCAAATAAACTACAAATGCTTTCTTGGAATGCTGCTAATTTTATTTTAAAATTTTCAGTCTCTTTGCGGCTCACAGTCTTCTTTAAATCAGCGTAATTTTCAAGTATCTTCTGGAGTAATTCAGTTACATGGGGTTTGGAAACAATCCGCGCACAACTGGTTTCCCAAATTTGAAGAAGTGCATCTACTATCTACGGAAGCCCATAAGTGCAAACCACAAAAATAAGTTAAAACCCGATCGACAAATCTTTTTCACGATCGACAAAACTTTTTCGCAGTCGACAAATCTTTTTTGCAATCGACAAATCTTTTTCGCAATCGACAAATCTTTTTCGCATTGCACAAAGCTTTTTCACGATCGACAAATCTTTTTCGCAATGCACAAAACTTTTTCACGATCGACAAAACTTTTTCGCAATCGACAAAACTTTTTCGCAATCGACAAATCTTTTTCGCAATGCACAAATCTCTTTCACGATCGACAAATCTTTTTCACAGTCGACAAAACTTTTTTCGCGATGCACAAAACTCTTTCACGATCGACAAATATTTTTCGCTATCGACAAAACTCTAAACCGATCGATAAAACTTTTTCACGATCGACAAATCTTTTTCGCAATGCACAAAACTTTTTCACGATCGACAAAACTTTTTCGCAGTCGACAAAACTTTTTCGCAATCGACAAATCTTTTTCGCTATCGACAAAACTCTAAACCGATCGATAAAACTTTTTCACGATCGACAAATCTTTTTCGCAATGCACAAAACTTTTTCACGATCGACAAAACTTTTTCGCAGTCGACAAAACTTTTTCGCAATCGACAAATCTTTTTCGCGATGCACAAAACTTTTTCGCAATCGACAAATCTTTATCGCAATGCACAAATCTCTTTCACGATCAACAAATCTTTTTCACAGTCGACAAATCTTTTTCGCGATGCACAAAACTTTTTCACGATCGACAAAACTTTAAACCGATCGACAAATCTTTTTCGCAGTGCACAAAACTTTTTCGCGGTCGACAAACATTTTTCGCTATCGACAAAACTCTAAACCGATCGATAAAACTTTTTCACGATCGACAAAACTTTTTCGCAGTCGACAAATCTTTTTCGCGATTGACAAAACTTTAAACCGATCGACAAGTCTTTTTCGCAATGCACAAAACTTTTTCGCGATCGACAAAACTTTTTCGCAGTCGACAAAACTTTTTCGCGATGCACAAATCTTTTTCGCGATCGACAAGTCTTTTTCGCGATTCATAAATCTTTTTTGCGATGCGCAAATCTTTTTCGCAATCGACAAATCTTTTTTCACGATGCACAAGTGTTTTTCGCGATTGACAAAACTTTAAACCGATCGGCAAAACTTTTAACTAATTGACTAAACTCAATGTCAGTGCACAAAACTTTTACTGTAAGTGATGCACAAAACTCAATGTAGATATCAACAAGAAAAAAGCTCACAACTTTGGATTTTTGTTAGGCTACAGCTATTGGGAGCTAATGTGAATTTCGCCTGTTTAGCTCGACATCTCCGAACGCTTGCACAGTGCACACGTATAATCTGTTATGCGCGCGATCGAGAATGCGAAATAGTTCCGTAGGCCTACCTTATAATTTTAGCTAGGCTAACAGCTGCAGTTAGGTTACACCATATTTTTCTGCTTTCATGGCCTTGAAAGTTGACATACATAATTTCCCAAGGCCAATGTTCATTTTGCACAGCCAAAAACCTGAGGACAATTCATCTTTTTCCTTCCACGATCACTAGGCCTATCTGTTTGAATGATCACGTTAAAATTATGATTAAACTATTCCCCTGATGGCCCATTAGCTTATGCCTTCCATAGTTGGGTATGGGACAGGGTAAAAAGTTAACTAAGTATCAACGATTACAAACATCCTTGCAATTTCAGAATCGTGAATAATACAATTATAAATTGTCGTAAAAGCATAGGCCTCTCTTCTCCTATGTTTGTACTCACCAGTCGCTACAACCACTGCACGTAAAAAAACCCATGTTGCATAACTCTAGTCATGCTCATGAAGAGCAGCTTTTTCAAATCTTTGTGCTTCGAAATAAGATTTGTGTAAACGTGTGGTTATGCTGTTTTTGTTACATAAGGCATAATTGTTTTTGCATTGCAATTTCGTGAACTACTCCTTTGCAGACTTGAACTTTAGCAATGGAAGTTAATGAGCTCGGAACCGGAAGAAATTGAAACTAAGCCAAAAACTTTTAAAATCAATGTAACAGCTTGCGATCAAATAAAGCGTTGACGAGACACAGAGTGACTACGAAGGGATCGTGAGGTCATCGAGTCGAGCAGCCCCACAGGTTTACGACTTGAACATTGAAGATTGTTTAAGGTGAAATCTAACTCAGCAAGTCAAAAATTTTCAACGTGAAGAGAAAAGCATTCATACGTCAGCAAAGAAGTAGCGTGGTTTACTAGGTGGACAAACTTTTAGCACAAAGGGCCGCATTGGAAAAAATGTTATAGCCGAGGGCCGCATCGCTTGGAAAAGCAGAGCAAAAATAAGGTCGTCACTTGGAGCGAATCCAGAAAGTTTTGGTGGGGGGATGTAATTTTGAATTAGGTTGAATGTTAACTAAATACAAAGACGTTCAGACGTTTAGACCCGGAAACGAGCGTAAATAAGCCTTTTGATAATGTTTCATGTCAGGGGCGTATTTAAAAATTTTTTCAGGGAAGGGGCATCAAATTTCGTCTCTTTTTCAAGCGTAGTTTTTTCCGGCAGAGTAAATTAAAGCAACTTAAGTAACAAAAACGACTCTAGAGGGGTCCGGGGACATGCTTCACCAAAAAGTTTTTGAAAATTTTCGTATTACGATGGTCATTTTAGTGCTTTTTGAACAATTTTCAGGGAAATTTTGTTT
Source organism: Trididemnum miniatum (assembly GCA_964006365.1). NCBI lineage: Eukaryota > Metazoa > Chordata > Ascidiacea > Aplousobranchia > Didemnidae > Trididemnum > Trididemnum miniatum. Next base: position 24,686,716 of record OZ023239.1, read on the forward strand.
CCATTTTTGGCCCCTTATTTTGAATGTTTCACCAAATAATGATGCACTTTTTTCGCACATTTTCGATTATGCGTGCTGAAGACGACTCAGGCGTATTGTTATGAAGAGGTTCGAAATTATGAAAAACTTTATTTAACCAAAACATTGTTGAATATGGCTGGTGGGGAGGACCCGCCCCTGGTCATCACGACCCCCTCTGGACCCGCCCCTGGTCATCACGACCGGAAATGTCCTATTTTCCTCCCGAAATCAAGTGAAGAGCAAAAAAAGGTCATCACGTCTGCAAACGTCCTATATTCCACAAAATTTCACTAGGGACAAGGTTCACCTTTTTGCAAGAGCTCGCGGGCAACATGCGGCCCGTAGTTTGCCCACCCCTTGCCTTAAGTGACAAAATCAGCATAACCACGCGTTTGCACAAATCTTAGGCCCATTATTTCGAAGGATAAAGATTTTAAAAAGCTGCTTTTCGTGAGCATGACGATAATTATGTAACATGGGTATTTTTCCGAGCAGTGGTTGTGGCGGCTGGTGGGTACGAACGCAGGAGAAGAGAGGCCTATGCTTTTACGACGATTTATAATTGTATTATTCACGATTTTGAAATTGCAAGGATGTTTGTAATCGGTAATGCTTAACGTCAGGGCTGTAAAAATTCCTCAAAAAAAGTACTTAATTCCAATTACAGTATCTTGGCCAAAAAAGTAACCAATTACCGAGTAAAATTACTTTATTAATAAAGTAGGCCTAACTAATTCCAATTACAAAATTACGGGAGGAAAAAAGTAATTTTTAAATTGCTAATTACAAATTCCTTTGCTATGGGAGGTGACCAATTTACTTGTACAGTGTTTCGCTTAAAAATAGATAGTGACAATAAACATAGTATTTGAAGAAGCGATGTTTATCTTTTGCTGTAGTTTACCGCAGGGAGTATCGACTTAGACATAAAGTTGCCCTTTCAGACAAGAATTTTGATAACTTTGAATGGTGTGAAAATTTTAATTGACATGAGTATTGACAATGCCAACAGAAGCCGTAAAACAAGCGCGTGCATGATAAGATCTTGTCGCTGTGAAAATTAAAAATTGTGTTTTGTTGAAGCTGATCAAAAAACAAAGTTTTAAGAAAAAAAAAAGAAGGAATTTGTAATTTCAATTACACCAAAATCGTACTCGTTCCTCACAAATTGTAATTAATTCGGAATTGCCAATACTTGGGAAAAATGTAATTAATTACCATCTAAAATTACAGCAACTGTAACGCGTACATGTAACACGTTACTCACAGCCCTGTGCTTAGTTAACGTATTACCCTGTCCCATACCCAACTTTGGAGGGCGTAAGCTAATGGGCCATCAGGGGAATAGTTCAATCATAATTTTAACGTGATCATTCAAACAGATAGGCTTATGTAGTGATCGTGGAAGGAAAAAGATGAATTGTCCTCAGGTTTAATTCTCTCCACCCATTATATTGGTATGCTAAACTATCTGCTGTAAACTTGGATGGTGCTTACAAACTGCTGCACCATCGTCATCGTCAGTAGCGTAGCTAACGGAGGGGAAGCTTCAGCTCTCCCACACCCACTGGTATGCTTCTGTAATTTTAAAAAGCATTATTTCTCTAATCTTTTGTCACATTACATTTTGGCTATCAGTATTTATAAGCCTACAATTACTGCATATCTTTTACATGTGAGCTAAGAACATTGTTTAAAGCAGCAACTACTGTTACATTAAATTGGTGAGGATGAGGTTACTTTTCCGCTTTTCGCAATGGAGCAGCGCTTTCCGATCAGTGGGTAGGAGAGCTCTTAACAGAGGACCGCAAACCATTCTAAAGTTAGAATATTAGTTTCTAAAGTTAGAGCTGCGAATCAATAAAGATGCATCCAATACTGCAACTATAGTCTGCTCTGCAGTATAACATATTGTAACAGCTGTATGTTCAATATCGTGTATAAATCATACGATGTCAGAGTATTTTGTGTTTGTATAATACAGGGATGGCGAACCACTGACCAGCGGGTCACTAAGTGACCCGCTTGTAGTTTGGAAAATTTTACGAAAAAACGGTAACGAAAACAACGTAGTAAAAAAAAGCCTATTTTTCCATAGTGGGGCATTGAAGACGGGAAACTGGGTATTTCTGAGGTGAAGATTTTTTTTTTGCTCTTTGCACAGATTTCGGCAAAACTTGCGTTTAAGCCCCTCGTTAATATTATTACATCCGTGACCCACGTTTTTTTCTTTTTTCGGTCTGCGACCTTAAATTTGACCCACCACTTAAAAAGGTTCGCCATCCCTGGTATAATACATAATATAATCAGACAGGGGTGGGCAACTTTTTTAGTCAGCGGGCCATATGTGGGAAGACGAAGCCCTTCCTGGGCCGGATTATTTGATGGATCGAGTTCAATATTTTCAACAACTACTACTGTCAGGGTCGCTGTGATTGGAAGAGAAAAAAAAAAAGATCTACACACTCCTCAGATGTCCCGTGTTTTTACCGAAAATATAGGTGAAGCAGTGGCGTAGGGAAAAACTTCAAAAGGGGGGCCATAATTTCCACATTTTTATGATCGTCTTTTTATTCAGCAGAACTACTTTAAAGCTGATTGAGTAACAAGAAAAGCTCTCGGAGAGCCGAGGGCAAGCTCCCCCTGAAAATTTTGAAAATTTACATGCTGTAATGGCTATTTTAGTGCTTTTAAATAATTTTCATGCAAATTTTGTTTAAATTGTTTGACCCTAATTCTGAGTGCTTCGCCGAATATGATGCGTTTTGTTTGCACATTTTCGATTATGCCTGCCTAAGGCGTAATTGCTATCGAAGAATATTCGAAACTAAGGAAAAGATGTATACATCAAAAACATGTTTGAAAATGACTGATGGGAGGATGCATACTCCTTATCCTCGACCCCTGGATCCGCCCCTGGCCATAAGCTACAGAAATTATCAAAAGAGTCTGGCATATTTCAGTCGCTTGGCACCATTAATTTTGTTCTTTTTTACTGAAAGGCAGAGTCAAAAGGGGGAGGGGGCATGGCGCAATGTCTCCACCTAAATACGCTCCTGCGGTGAAGAACAAAAAAGGTCTACTTGTCCTCAAAAAGTGTCCTATAAAAAATAATAGGTCTTCGGCTTGATTCGCGATATGAGGTCATATTTCTGTGTCAGCGGGCCGCCTAAAATGGTCGCGCAGACCGGATCCGTCCCACGGGCCGTATGTTGCCCACGCCTGTAATAAGATAATGTTACCGCAGATTACACAGTTAAACGCACTAAAATTTACTTTTTTTCGTAGAAAATACAAAAATTTTCAGCGGCTGAGGCCCCAGACCCCCTTGCCTCCGGCAGCTTGGGGCTTCGACCCCAGACCTCCGACACAGCCCCCCATGGCAAAATCCTGTCAACTTTCAAAGCCATAAAAGTAGGAAAATATAGTGTAAATGGTGTAACCTAACTGCAGCTGTTAGCCTATGGAGGGCATAAGCTAATGGGCCATCAGGGGAATAGTTTAATCATAATTTTAACGTGATCATTCAAACAGATAGGCCTAGTGATCGTGGAAGGAAAAAGATGAATTGTCCTCAGGTTTTTGGCTGTGCAAAATGAACATTGGCCTTGAGAAATTATGTATGTCAACTTTCAAGGCCATGAAAGCAGAAAAATATGGTGTAACCTAACTGCAGCTGTTAGCCTAGCTAAAATTATAAGGTAGGCCTACGGAACTATTTCGCATTCTCGATCGCGCGCATAACAGATTATACGTGTGCACTGTGCAAGCGTTCGGAGATGTCGAGCTAAACAGGCGAAATTCACATTAGCTCCCAATAGCTGTAGCCTAACAAAAATCCAAAGTTGTGAGCTTTTTTCTTGTTGATATCTACATTGAGTTTTGCGCATCACTTACAGTAAAAGTTTTGTGCACTGACATTGAGTTTAGTCAATTAGTTAAAAGTTTTGCCGATCGGTTTAAAGTTTTGTCAATCGCGAAAAACACTTGTGCATCGTGAAAAAGATTTGTCGATTGCGAAAAAGATTTGCGCATCGAGAAAAAGATTTGTGCATCACGAAAAAGATTTGTGCATCGCGAAAAAGACTTGTCGATCGTGAAAAAGATTTGTGCATTGCGAAAAAGTTTTGTCGACTACGAAAAAGTTTTTTGTCGATCGGTTTAAAGTTTTGTCGATCGCGAAAAAGATTTGTGCATCGCGAAAAAGATTTATCGACTGCGAAAAAGTTTTGTCAATCGTGAAAAAGTTTTGTGCATGACGAAAAAGATTTGTCGACTGCGAAAAAGTTTTGTGCGTTGTGAAAAAAATTTGTGTATTGCGAAAAAGTTTTGTCGACTGCGAAAAAGTTTTTTGTCGATCGGTTTAAAGTTTTGTCGATCGCGAAAAAGATTTGTGCATCGCGAAAAAGATTTGTCGACTGCGAAAAAGTTTTGTGCGTTGTGAAAAAAATTTGTGTATTGCGAAAAAGTTTTGTCGACTGCGAAAAAGTTTTTTGTCGATCGGTTTAAAGTTTTGTCGATCGCGAAAAAGATTTGTGCATCGCGAAAAAGATTTATCGACTGCGAAAAAGTTTTGTCAATCGTGAAAAAGTTTTGTGCATGACGAAAAAGATTTGTCGACTGCGAAAAAGTTTTGTGCGTTGTGAAAAAAATTTGTGTATTGCGAAAAAGTTTTGTCGATTGCGAAAAAGTTTTGTCGACTGCGAAAAAGTTTTGTAGATCGTCAAAAAGTTTTGTGCATTGCGAAAAAGATTTGTCGATTGCGATAAAGATTTGTCGATCGTGAAAAAGATTTGGCAATCGGGTTTTAACTTATTTTTGTGTTTTGCACTTAATGGCTTCCGTAGCTATCTTGGATAGCAAACCGGTATAGGCTTTTTTGAATTTGATTCAAGCTTTAGATCCAAACAGAATTTCAAAAGTTCTTCGGTTGTCGGAAGTACGTTCGTTTTCAAGTCATCCGGTTTTCCTAAAATCGGTCTGAGTACTTGTGATCTTGAAGATGACTTTTCTGAAGCTGACATTTCGTTCTCAATATTGCCAACTTACAGTAGAATCTAAGCAAAAGTGAATTGTAAAATGATTTTTTCAAATTAAACAAGCCTTATAAGTTTGAAGCCACGTGAAAAAATCAATTATTAAAGAGAAAATTTGGCAAAAGTTTAAAGTGGTTTTGCAATTGCAACAGCTGGATATAGTCGACAACACCTGGGAATTTGTTAATTTTTTGGACCACCTGCTGAATTGAAGTTTACATTAAAACCCCATTTGTACAAAGTAGCAATTAAAATTGATGCAATTAATTAATGTAAATAACATAGTTACTATTTCGAGTCAATCGTACGGAATCGAAAAGGCAATGAAGCGAAGAGAACGAACGACCAAAAGAGTCTTACCGAACTCCTGTAACAATGAGCTGTTTTAAGTATGCCGAGCTGCGAAAAGCGTGGGAATTTGTTAATTTTTTGTGAAAATTTGCACGTGTTGCGCGAAGCGTAAGAGCCATCGCATTCCAACGAAATTTTGAAATTAACATCCAATGTCTCAAAGAAATATTTTAAACGGTGCTGCGAAATAATATAACAACATTAAAACATTTTTTTTATATTTTCAAAAAATGCACATTTTTGGCAAAAATTCCAATCTTTGGGTTCGATGCGCGTAGTAGTAGTTCTAGTAGTACAAATTTATTCACGAGACGCAAAAAAAAACGTACGAAAAGCAAACAAGCAACACAAAATACACTTTCACAAACATATCATAACATTCCAGTTGTGTAACATTCCTGTTGTAACATTCCCGTTGTCATAGAAAACTCAAATTTTCGCACATGTGTTTTTTCACCAATTGGCACGTTTTTGATGGGGCTGCAAAAATTTTGCAAACAAAAAATTATTTTCGATCCACCCCAAGAAGCATAGACTTCTTACTAGTGGATTAATTAGCCTACCAATAAAGTAAAAAGGCGATAAAAAGTTATTGTATAGGCAAGAATACTGGTAGTTATTTCATTTTCAAGTTCAAAATCAAAGTGAAAAGGTAATAGAAAGTTAAATGTGTAGGCAATAAAACTGGTAGTCTAGTTATTTGATTTTCAAAATCAAAGTGAAAAGGCGATAGAAAGTTAAATGTGTAGGCAGGAATACTGGTAGTTATTTCATTTTCAAGTTCAAAATCAAAGTGAAAAGGTGATAGAAAGTTAAATGTACTGGCCAGAATACTGCTAGTTATTTGATTATCAAGTTAAAAATCAAATTGTTTCTGTTTTTAAACTGTAAATGCATGGGGCAAGCTAATCTACTGAACAGTGAAGCAATTGCTAGCAAACAATATTGACTATACTTTGAGTAGGTTTAATGCAATCTACCATCAGTCTTTGGTAGAATAGACTTCTTACCAATAAATTAACTACATGCTAATGAGGTGAAAAGTTGAAAGCCCAAGTTTGATTCTACAACTAGCCTACTTAAACTAATGGTTGCAGGCTGCAGCCTCCTTTCATTTATTTTAGCTAAGCTTCTGCTTTTACACATTAGCTACAAAATAATTTTGAAGTGACTGCACTCACTGCAGGTGCTGGTATGTCCTTTTTCAATAAAATAAGTGCAGTAAATTTTGTATTTTTTAAGTAAAAATCCATTAGTCGCTGAGTGCTTTGTCCCCTGACCCCTTTATTCTCAGATTCTCAGGCAGCTGGTGGTTCACCCAGGCCAGACCTCCGCTTGTGCCCCCCCTTTGCCAAATCCTCAGTGCGCCACTGAGAGCACTGGGATCTTCGGCATGAAAAGTAAACTACATAATTATGTGAAGTATTGAATCAAAATTTAAAGCCCAGTACAAATCCAACGCATAATGGATGCGCTGATTTCCGGATTACCTGGAGTGTCTGCTTACCTTGACGATTTGATCATCACTGGAGCCACTGAAAATGAACAGTGGGAAAATGCTGAAAGATTGATTAATTAACAAACTAAGTGAATTTAATTTGTGTGTAAAACTGGACAAATCTGTATTTTTCCAAGATTCAGTTGAATATCTCGGATATATCATTGATAAAGACAGAAAAAAACCATCTCAATCATCAATTGAAGCAATCAAGCAATTGAATAGACCTGAAAATGTATCAGAAGTTCAAGCCTTTTCGGGAAAGATAAACTATTATTGTTGTTTTGTAAAACAGTAGGCTGAAATAGCTAACCTAGTATATGATTTGTTAAAATAGGACTGTATATTTAGATCGACTGAGGATTGTGAAAACGCATTTCAAACATTGAGAAATAAAGTCATAAGTGCCCCTAAACTAAGTCAGTATGATCCAAACAAAACGCTAATTCTCGCTTGTGACGCGTCAAATAAAGACATAGGTGCAGTGCTTACGCAAGAAAACAAAGGTGTCGAAACGCCAATTGCACATGCGTCAAAAACGCTTACTGAGACTCAGATTCGTTATTCACCAACGAGAAGCGTTGGTCATTATTTTGGGCGTTAAAAAGTTTCATTAATTTTTGTATGGTCACAATTTTCGTTGTAATTATTGCGTTGAAACTTCAGCGATAAAATTCTACATTGTTTTGATTACCCGTTTCTTTATCTTTACCTAAAGGTTGAAAAGCTTGCTTTGTAGTTAATAACTTGAAAAGATTTCAACTCGGTAGAGTCAAACTAAAAACTTTAAATCGGCTGACACGGAAACTATAGTGTATATCCGATTGCTTCCACTGAACATCTTGCTTCTTCCATTACCATAGTGTTGCAACTAGCAATCTCTTCTGAAAGTAACCCCGCGGGGCACGACACGGCTCTTAACCTCAATCGCTCAACCTTCAAATATACCAAACCGATCTTCAACTTCCTTGCAATATATTTTCTTCATGGAAGGCGAGACGAAATCGTTGATCTCCAATTTTAACTAGGACTAGACATTGACCTTTGACATGTAAAGGTTTTCCCCCATACGTCATTAATGCGGTGTTTGGGAATGCATTCTACCCAGCCAAGTTGAGGGCACTTTGACACCAAAGGTTGCCATCAAAAATTTAACTTTTGACTAGAAATTTTTAGAAATGATTATCAACAAGAGTAATTTTGATGGTTACAAGTTGTAACCCAAGGTAGAAGGAGTCTACATGACAAAAATGAGCTTTATATGTTCATTGGCTGCAAAGCTATTCCATTTTGTAGCAAGTTTTGGACGAAATTTGAGTGTTTCACCACATAATTTTTTATTTCTTTACCATGATATTTATATCAATCAATCAATTTTCTGGACCCGCTTATCCTTGGGGGGTCGCGGGGGCAGCAGCTCGAGTTGGAGCCTCCAAGCATCTCGATCCTCTGCAACAAAGGATAGATGCTCTGCTGGAATGCCAAGGCGAGACCAACTAAGATCTTTAACGTGATCTCGCCATCGAGTTCTGGGACGGCCTCTAGGCCTTCGACCAATCGGTGTTGAACAGAGCAGTTTTTTGGCTGTTCTTTCCTGGGACATTCGTGTCACATGTTCATATCAACGCAGTTGCGACCTTTCTAGTCGGAGAATCAGCGCTTCGATGTTTAGAGATTCACGAATATCTGCACTTTTAACCTTGTCCAACAAGGTCAAACCGCTAATTCTTCGCAAGAATTCCATGTCGGCTGCTTGAACTCGAGATTTCACTTTCTCATTCATGATCCAACACTCATGGCCATAAGTCAGAATAGGAACATAGACCGATCTGAAAATGGATAGCTTTGCCTTGGTGCAAAGCTCCCGTTTCAGGTACCACAGATCGGTGGAGCTGACGCATTACTGCACTTGCTTTTCCGATGCGGATATCCAATTCGCTATTTTGTCTGCCGTCACTTGTGAATGAGACGCCGAGGTGCTTGAATTTCTCTGACTGTTTTAGTGGTACTCCATCAATTTGGAGAGAGCACTGCTTTGGTTGTCTGGACAGGCACATGGTTTTTGTTTTTGTTGAACTGATTTTTATTCCGGCAACAGAGCATGCATCCGAAAACCTGTCCAGAGCTTGCTGGAGACCATTTTGGGTAGAGTCGAGTAGCACCAGATCATCTGCAAATAACAAACGTTGTTCAGTGCATTCACCGATCTTTACTCCGCCACAAGACTCACTTTTCTTAACTATTCTATCCATATAAATAAGGAACAGAATAGGTGAAAGAGAGCAGCCTTGCCGTAGTCCCACACTTACTCTGAAAAGTTTCGTCGTTGCACTGTTAACACGAACACAGACCTCGGATTGCATGTACAGCGACTTAATGGCATTTAGTAACTGGCCATCAATGCCATACTGCAACAGCACCGCCCAAAGCTTGTCTCTATGAATGCGATCATATGCTTTTTCGAGATCAACAAAACATGCATTGACCTCTTCTGCATATTCCCACGACTTCTCAAAGATTTGCTGCAAGGCAAAGATCTGATCCATTGTGCTTCGGCCAGGACGAAAGCCACACTGAGCATCCGTTAGTTTAGGCTCGACCATTTCACGGCATTTCTTTTCAAGGCATTTGGCATAGACCTCACACGGGACACTGATGAGAGATATGCCCCTATAATTGGTGCATTTTGTCTTGTCTCCTTTCTTGTGGATAGGTATTATCACACTAGTTTGCCATTGCTTTGGTGCTTGCCCAGTACTACATGCTACCTTACAAACACAAGTCAGCCAACGAACACCATATATGTTCATTGCTTTTAACATTTCAGGTCTGATATCATCCTCACCAGGTGCTTTTCCAGTTTTCAATGATTTGATTACTGCATTCACATCTTCTTCGGTTATCTGAATATCTTCCCCAACCTGTTCCTCGTGAATTTGTATCGGTGTAGCATCAGCTGGGTTTAAAAGATCACTAAAGTAGTCTCTCCACCGATTCAAAATAGCATCTTGATCTTTCAGAGTCACACCATTTGAATTTTCGATAAAGAGAGCGGCTCGAGATCTTTTTTCACGCAAACGGCGAATGGTCTGCCAGAACACTTTGTTTGCCGTTTTGAAATCATCGTCTAACCTTTCTCCAAATTCCTTCCCGGCCCTTTCCTCGGACAGTTTAACTTTTGTGGCTCCCGCCTTACGTGCTTCAGAGTACTGCGAACGAAGTTCAAGTGATGACTTATTTGCAAGCCAGGCCTTATAGGCCATTTTTTTCGCACGAATAGCATCTTTAACTTTTTGGTTCCACCAAGGAGTTCTTTTCTCGCTACTCTTCGTCCCTCCAACACGCTTACGTCCACAACAGTTAGTAGCGGACGTAATGACTGTTGTTCGAAACAAACACCACTCAGTTTCAATGTCTTCAGTAGAGGTCGGAAGTTCTTTGAACTTAGATGCAATGTTGTCTGCAAATGCAGTTCGTACCTCTTTGTCAGCTAATGATTCCCGTTTGATTCGATAAGTTTCTCGTGGTCGAAAAGTCTTTCGTTTTTTCAAGGGTTTCAAAGCTTTCAAAGTGCAGACAACTAGATGGTGATCAGTTGACAACTCAGCCCCTCTTTTAACACGAACATCGGACACGGTAGAAAACAAGTCCGCCGAAACGATACAAAAATCAATCAGGGAACGTTGTCACAGAGAGTCTCTGTACCAGGTGTACTTATGAATTCTTTTTTGCTGAAAAAATGTGTTCATTATGTACAGCCCATTTGTGGCACAGAACTGCAATAAACACCTTCCGTTCTTGTTAATGTCAGGGTCACCATTTTGCCCAATAACACCTTTCCAGGTTGCATTGTCGATGCCCACATGTGCATTGAAATCGCCCAAAAGGACAAGGGATTCTGATGAAGTTGCTTTTCCCAATGCAACCTCAACTTCCTCCAGAAAGGCTTCGTACTGTGATTGTATGTTAGGTGCGCACACCTGCAATATACACAGAGATCGCTCCTGCAGCCTTAGCTTTAGAAGACAAACCCTTCCTTCCAGTGGTGCCCAGTCAACGACACACTCAGCTATGTTGGGGCTCACAAGCAAGCCAACACCAGCTTGAGCAGACATTGTTGCATCAACACCTAAGTAGAAAATTTTCCACCCACCGTTCAACTCGACAGTTCCAGAACCCCGGCGCTTTGTTGATGAAATTACCACAACATCAAGGCGATACTGTTGGGTTTCGCAAACAAGCTCCTGCTCTTTTCCTGTCAGTGACGAAACGTTCCAGTTCCCGATAGCTAGATCCCGGCAGTTTGGTCCAACTCGAGTACATTTTCTGTGCGCTGCCCCCATTTTCCTCCCCAAACGCTTAGCGACTGCGTTGGTGGGTTTCCGGTGACGGTCAGCTTGTGGGGGAGACTGTAGCTTATTTTTCGAACAAGTCCCTCTGCCTAAAACTCGAACGCGGACCTTTTTATCCTGCGCGCCGTCCGATGCAGTATGAATATTGTTATTACAATTTTCCATTTAGCTACAGCATTGGATTGCTACTTGGTCTGTTTCTCTCCTTCGACCTTACCGCCATGGGTGACCCTGATGGAAGTGATTAAACACTACCGACGGCATTGCTCTAAGGATCATTGAAAACTCAAACCTCCCCACCACGTTAAGGTGTCAATCCATAGGAGAGCATGATATTTATAAATGAAGAAATTATATAATTGGTTCTAATTTGACAATAACGAAAAAGGGACTTTGTAAATTAGAAACACTCCAAATTTCATTCAATTTTTGCTATTAGTTTCAAAGATATGGCAGAAAAACCGAACCATGCAAAATTCTGTTAAAAAAATTGCAGTAATGTCCTCTCCAGAACATCGCAGAAATTGAATAACCTTTACTCAGTTACTTGGGGAAAGAATGTTCCCAGTAAGCTACAGCAGATACCTTTTCTCCCTGGAGGCAAAGAAGCTTACTCATCACTTGGGCTACTGAAAGGTTGACGCATGAAATGTTGTAAGGCAAATTCTGCCAAAAAATGTCCTCTCCAGAACAATAATTTACTCATTTAGGGCATGAAAGCTTGCAGTGAAAATTATTTTTTTCCTCATGCATTAGGTCCAATTAACTTGACTGAAACTTAAAACTTGGCAACTAATTTTAAATTTCCATGAAAATCGATAAAGTGCCGTTACATGAAATGTCCTCTCCAAAACAATTGTTTAACATAATGACAAAAGGTATAAAAATTCCGCTGCTGTTGTTTAAGTTAAACCTTACAAGAGATAGTAACCCTAGCTTCGGCAGAAAACTGCAACTGTGTGAACCTATTCTATGAAAAAATGAGAAATGTGTGCTTTGAAGCAGATATTTACCAACCCAACCGTTTTGGATATGAAGTGGTGTATTGCACAACTTCCAAAAGAAAATTATACAACATGTTGTAAGAGTTTACAACAGTGGCGTCAAATCATTAGTAACTGATTTTTACGGAGGAGAATAATTGTTTTTTGCATGCTAATGCAGACAGGTGGATCACACCTTGTTCTGGAGGGGACATTAGTTTTTAACATGTACAGCTGACTGCAAAATGACTTGAGACTTCAATCCTTTTTCCGTCGTTTTTATTGCTTATATGATCTTTTTTACAGCATAAACGGACATTGATTGACTTATTTCAATTGAAGACCACAGGGAAAAAACAATGAAACTAATATTTTGGTCGATTTTGAGATTTCGGTATAATAAAATAAAGTATTGAAAAATGTTTTGTATGGTACCAAATTTTTGTTAAAATAAAGTATTGAAAAATGTTTTGTATGGTACCAAATTTTTGTTAAAAAACGATCAGCTACTCGCATTGCAGGCTTTTGAAAAAATCACCTACTGTGAGAAAACGATCAAACTGACATTTTTCAGTAACAGAATGATCCAAATGCCATGTTCTTCAGAGTGAAGATGAAATTGTATTTCAAAAGTAATATTATTGATAGGCCTTGGCTTGAATTGCTGATCAGTGTGCAAAGCTAGTTCACTATCTGCAGCTCTTACAAAAGGTTGATTGTTTACGAATTTTTTTAGATTGAACCAGATTTTTACTTAAATAACATGGGTATTGTGTAAACCTAGGCTATTAAGGTGCAAGATAGGGAATATTAGCATAGTGAGAAGTAGCTTAGCATAAGTGATTAAACCACAAATAGTGTTTTAAAATTCTGTAAGGTTAGCTGACTAGAAAGCATGTTCCAATGTTAATAAGCCGATTGTATTATGTTTTAGCATCATACAGTAGCCTATTTCTGCAAACTCCACTTTACATTCAGAAAGTAGCAAAATTTACTAAGCCTAACGGTGGAGAATAATAATGAGTTTTGAGTTTTTGCAAGCTAGCAACAAGCTGTTGCGGTATTAAGTTTGTAACGACACGACTTACTTTTACTGATGTTTTATTACCGTGAATTTTCATTGACGTGTAACTTTTTATGACATTCTGACATAATGACTTTTATTCAGCTACACTTGATTCAATTTTTTTTGTGCGATTTTGATTTGAATGTATTTTTTTTTGAAATGTCAACTTGTGAGGACTAGTATTGACGTTTAATCGACCGCTTGTTGAACGTCCTTGGTCAGTAGTCACAATCCAGGTTGTTGAGTGGGCAGCCAAGTTAGTATTGCCTATTTATTATAACAGTTTAATCAAATACTGCAATGCATTTACTGGGAGAATTCTTAGTTTAGGAGTTACGGCTGTTTGGGGAAAGGGAGGGAGGGTATCGCTTGTTCTGTTATTTTTGGATACATTCCAAGTTGCAGATACTGTTTCGAGTATGCACTAATTTTTTTGCAAAATATTTGTATGAAAGAATGATCAAACTGCATATCTTATTTGCTTTTTTTTAATATTTTTCATTAAAAAATATTCATCATTCACTTCAAAACAAATGTACTTCATAGGCCCATGATATAGCTACGCAATTAGTGCGAAACATTTTAAATATGAATGAATCTGTGAGATATTTTTGGTTTTAAATTTTGTTTTTCCAATAACTCAAAAAGTTGTTTTTGCTAGTTTGATCGTTTTTTCCCTGTAGTCTTCAATTGTGATCTTTAAGATATTAACAATAGGCAATTGTTAGAGGCAAATGCAAAATTAATTTCGGGTATTTTATAAAAAAATTATGAGAATTGAAAAAAATGCTGTTTAACCATTTTAAACCAGAGCCAGTTAGGTGTCAAGTCATTTTGCGGTAGCTGTACCTATAGAAACATATTTTATTATAGCAGTAGCGTACGCAGGGGGGGCTCCTATGCATGCGCCCCCCCTCAGGCCTTCTTCGATACATGTTAAAAGCCTGTGTTGCTCAGATACTGCTAGAAAAATCGTACCTTAATGTGGAAAAATTTTTTTGCGCTATAGGCGCACGCAGTGGGGCACAGTGCCATGCTCTCCCCTTTTTGGTCCAGTAATAAGGTGCTAAAACCTAACTTTCAGTGTATAATTTCACAAACTAATAATGATTGCAGCCTCCACTTATTTTAGCCAAACTTCTGCTTTGGACATTAGCTGCGAAAATATTTTTGCATTGTCTTTATAGTGACTGCACTCACTGCATGCCCTTTTTCAATAAAAAAGTGTGCTAAAACGAGTGTTTTTTATGTGAAAATCGCAAAAATTTGTTGGCGGCTGAGGGCGAAGCCCCCAGACCCCCGGTTCCCCCCCCCCCCCATGCGAAATCTTGAGTGCGCTACTGCTTCGTGCGCCCCGCTCAGAAAATTTCTGCGTACGCCGCTGTATTGTAGTTATTATTAAAATTACTTAAAGAAACAATATCAAATAAATGTCCTCTCCCGGACAGTAGGCTGAGATTTATCTGCTCAAGTATGTTAGTTACGCTTTGTGCTGATTTTTCCTGCACGGCAAAAACTGTTCTGACAAATACTAAACAATCTGCTTTGCCTTATTATTTCACAATGTTTTCATTAATTGACCAGAAGAAAGCAACAACTGTACGTAGCTTCTGTTAAAAGGTTTGAATAACTTAACAAATGTAGCAGTCGGGTCTTTAATGGTGGACAATTTCTTTCAAGGTTTTACCGATACCAGATCCTTCATGACAAATTTTTTGATTGCATATTGCATTTGAGGCTGTATTGTACTATGGTTGATATTCAACCTACCAAAAATTGACGTCATGTTAAACATAATGTTCTCTCTAGAAGATTGTGCATTCGCCTTCGGAATTACTGTGAATCTAAATTTACAAATTCCTTTTGTTTACAAATAAATTATAAAATTTACAAATTCCTTTTCTGTAGGTGGAATTCGCCAACAAATTCAAAGTTCAATTGGCTGGAGGAAAATTAACTTTTGAAAAAGATTTAATGAAATTGTTAGTTCTTCTCGGTGAATATGCAAGTCGTGCGACATATGTGACATCTAGAGAAATTGATATTTATCAGGGAACCTATTCCATCTTTGTATACTGTGACGTCTCTGAACCGAGAATTGTTGGAGACATCATGACACCTTTACTAATTACCATCCCTATCGAACGTTCTCACGGAAATTACATTCACAAGCGATTTGAAAAAATGCATTATCAGTTTATCACCCTTTAATATGCAAGAATTTTAGTGACATTCACATTGCTTTGCGAAACGACCATGCTTTGCGAAACGACAAGCGAAACGACCAACGACCAGTGACATTCACATTGCTTTGCACTAAAGTTTGGGAGAAGAAAAGTCACAGTCACTTTGCATTTTTGGAGAAGAAAGTTGCAACAATTTTGAAAAAAGATGAAAGTGAAATACTGCTGTAACCCGAAAGAGTACGAAAACTACTATGTCACTCAAGTCGGAAAGGGTAAGCCTTATTATTCGGGAAGACAATTTCAGCGGGGGTATGGCCTCGGTGGTTTGTTTTCGTCCATTGGTCGTGTAGTTCTACCAATGATTAAGTCCGGGATAAAAATAATGGGAAGAAAGTGCTACGCTCAGGAGCCGAGCTTGCTTCAGATGCGTTGCGAGGTAAAAATTAAACAAAAGCGGCGATTCATTGAGCCAAACAAAGTGGCGTCAACCTCCTAAAACGCATAGCCGCTCCTCAACCACCTGGGGAACCCGTTTAGCCTCCATTGAAACGTAGACGAAAAAGGCAGTCAACTATAAAAAGATCTAAAAATCTTCAACAAGATCAAAAGATATTTTCGGTTAAATGGCAAGTCTCATTCATCCGGCATCTTGTGAAGGATTAAAAAGCGAACTCGATCTATTTGCCCTTCCAGCCACTCAAACTTTGGTAGACCTTGGAAGGTTGTGGAGCATCGGCCTACGTCGATTCTTTCGGAGAATAGTCCAGTGGAGTTTGTCATTTCTGAGGAGGGTGATTACTATATTGACTTGGCCAACGCGTTTCTATACATAAGGCCTGCTGAGGTAAACGAGGACGGCTCAAATCTTGCAGAGGATGCAAACGTAGCACCAATCACAAATTTTCTTCACAGTCTTTGGTCTCAAGTAGATCTCAGTTTAAACAATACTCTGATTACTTAATCTAACATTATTTATACATATCGAGCGTATATCGAGACGCTACTGAGCTTTGGAAAAGAGGCAAAGCAGTCCCAACTCCTCGGCAATAAATGGATTAAAGACACCCATTAGCATTTTGATTCAACAGCAGAGGCCAATGCTGGGTCTACTATGCGAAAATTAGAAGCAGCGGGAAGTCACGAAATGCATATGCTTGGAAAGATCCATTTGGACATGTGTTTTCAAAACCTTCATCTGTTAAATGATGTGGAGATGTTAAATGGTTGAAAGATGTTAGCTTGTACTGTCGGAAAGTAAGGCCAAGCGATGCTGTGCGCATGGGACACATCAAAGCCCTACAACTGGGTTCGGCAAAATATCCTCTTTGAAGAGTAGAAGTCAAATCCTTTAACATTCCACTAGGAAATCTTACTGCTATCAAGGAAAATTTGTTTTTTGGGCAGTTACCTAAAAGAGTCGTGATTGGATTTGTGGACAACGACGCCTACAATGGGGTGATTGGCAAAAATCCCTTCTACTTCAAACACAACAACATCAATTTCATAGCTTTGTATAAAGACGGAGAGCAAATACCACCCCGTCCTTTGCAACTTCATTTTGCCGGCCGACGCTTCATTCGCAGTTTTTTGTCGCTGTACACGGAAACAGGACAATATTATTTAGACGAAGAGATGGATTTGACTAAGGACGATTTTAGAGGTGGAAATGCCTTATTTGCTTTTGATCTAACACCGGATTTAGGATCTTGCGGTTAAAATTTTGAACTGGTTAAAAACGGGAACTTACGACTGGAAGTTCATTTTGCTCAAACTCTATCTGCTACTGTTAACGCAGTCATCTACGCTGAATTTGACAACTTATTGCAAATCGACAAGTCACGCAACGTCATTTTTGACTACAACGCATGAACTCCGATCAAATTGAGAGAATTTTAACTCGAGACCCCTATACCAAACAAGTTTTTAAAGATGTATGTCCTCGCGACCGATTACCTGCCTCGATATCTTATCTGAGTGTGTTTGTTTTGAACACCGATCTGAGTTGAGAGGAGAACATTGAATTGCCGTGTATTTTAACGAAAACAGACGAGGAGAATTTATGGACAGCTATGGACTGAATCCTGACTTTCACAATTTTGATTCTTTTATGAATGAAAACGCACTACTTGGTCATGTAACTCTAAATCGATTCAGAATCCTTTATCGGTTGTTTGTGGACATTATTGTGTATATTATATTTTGTACAGATGTCGTGATGTGTTAATGAAACAAATTTTGTCGCCCCTTAGGTCGAATGTAGTTAGAAATGATCTAATGATTAAAAAGTTTATACAACATAATTTCAACGTCAAAATGGAATATAGGATTGATCAGTTTCTTTCATAGTGACCTGTCATAACATCGCAGGTAACATGTCTTACGTAACGATCGAACCCATACACCGTTTTTTCTGTTGACTGAAAGATCGCTAACTCACTTAGCTAGCTTTTTGAATTACTGCAGAATTTTTTCGCTAGATTTTCGACTTACTGAAGAATTTTCTGCATGTAGACAATAAAACACAAATAAAAGAGATTTATGTGGTCTGTTTTATTGGTAAAGTTACACAGACAAAAAAACATTCAAGAAAGAAATAGTTAAGCACATCCGTCATCTCTTTTTTTCTTCATGATAGGAGTCGATTCATCCGAACGACAGGGTCTCTTCACTGGAATCTGTTGAATTTTCCTTCAATGATTAGATTTAGGATCGCGTTAAACTGCTTTTCTTCTTTTTCTGAAAGACCTGCTTTCGAAAATTGAAAACTGGAGCTCTTTTCAAATAGATAGAGCACATATCGCGTAGGAGCAAGAACGGGGTCGACATCGAACTTGATCTGGAGTCCATCCACCGCCACTTCTCTCCTTATGGTCTCAACTTATTTCATTATGTCACAGTTTTCTTCGTTTTCTTCTTTAACCCAAAACAAAACAGTGACGTAAGGGAGCAAACCTTTGGGTGACTTGAACGCGACGTAAGGCACATCCCCTAGAAGCAGTTTGATAGACCATAGCAGTTGCTCCGAGGAAAATGATACTTTTCCCTTACAGATTGTGAAGATCGCTTTTCTCATGTTTGGGCATTAACTCAGGATACAGAATCCGGATGAAGCGATGTCAGCAAATTTTTCTCTGATAGCCCTTGCCATCATTTGCATAGATTGTGCCCTCTCCATTAAATCTTGCTTCTCATGCAGCGTTTCGTAACACGAAGTATATGGTTGAGCGTCGACTGGAACAATTTCTTCAGCTTCTCTCTCGAGTTGATCAGCCTTGATCAGCCATTTCGGTATACGTCTTCATTTTATGTATGAATGAAGTTTTAACATATCAGCTCTTTTTATAGGCCTTTTTTTCTTTGTTTTTTGACATGCCAGAACTTGTCTGTCCTCAAAAAAAATCTTACCACGACCACTAAAAAAAAATTCCACCACCACCACTGAAAACCACCACCAAAAAAAAATCCCACCACCACCACTGAAAACCATCACCAAAAAAAAATTCCACCCCCACCACCAAAAAAAAAAATCGAACTTTCACCACCATCACCACTGAAAACCACCACCATCAACCACCTAAAACGGCCTCGATTGCGCACAGTACACTACTAAGGCCGTTGCTAAGACTAAGTTGGCAAACATAAAAAGTAAAAATGCCAGAGCCTCTTTAGCCAACATTACAATGTTGTCTCCACCGGACACCACGTGGAGACGAGGTTGGTCTTATGTCCAGCAAACGCATGGATGTAATTCCGTTTCAGGATCCAATATCACAAGTGCGTTGTTCGCCATCATATAAATCCGACCGCTACAAAACTGTATTTTAAGTATTCTCTCGACTTTTTTTTTTCTTCAAAATCTCACTAGCTTTCTAGAAATATCACACAAGAACAAGACACAGCATAGTCATTTTTATTGATTTCATCACACACAAAAAATATGCAAAAAATTAAATTTTTAATGGTTTTGTGCTAACAGCATCATCCAGGACCAACGTTTAGGGTAAAAATATGATAAACTGTTTCGGACTTTCTCATAAGCATAGTCTCCACAGTAATATCTTCAACGCGAAAGGATTTGTTGGTACCAAAACCCACTGGCTTGATTCTAGGTGACGTTGAGGTAGGTTTCGAGGAAAAAGACATTCTGTTTTGTGTTAAGACCTTTGCAAACTTGCGTGGATTGGTGGCTTTTTCCGAAATAAGTTTTGGAGCAAAGACAGACCCAGGGGTGTGCTTGTCATAGCGCTGCTGTTCCAAGCAGCACTCATCAGGCGTCCAGTCCTGAGAAAGACACTTTTTTTCGATCCACTACTGGCGGTGACGGAGACAAGATTGAGAAGGAAGCCATTGATGAAAATTCGAATAAAATTTATGTCGCTTGGATGGAGAAATGACGTGCTCAAAAGATGGGCCGGACAATGCCATGTAAAGTGAGTCAGTATCCATTTCAAAGCATTCAAAATCTTTTTTGTCAACACAATAGCTAAGAAATTCATGGTAAAATTGTAGCATTCTTAATTTTGCATACCCGTAAACGAAGAATCCGATTTGAATTGGGAGTTTGAAATTTATAGATTTTTAATGAAAAAAAAAACTCAAAAAAAATCTTCATCTAGCTCGTTTAAATCACAAAAATAGGAATCATTCACAGCTTCAGACACTTCACTCGCATTGAAATACTGGATCTTTTTATGGTGTTCTGAATTGGTAACACACTTACCGTAGCCAGAATTCCCTATGAGCTTCATCAGATTTGCAATTACGCTCTTGTTCAGGTCTCGATCACCAGCTCGGCGAGCCTCTGAAACGCTTTCCCCGAAACCATGAAGACACTGCTTTGGAACATATTCCACAATTTCATAGACTTTTGTCGCTACTACCCCTAGTTCCACAAACCATTTCACAAGAGGAATAATGAGAAAAATCTTTTTGGCAAAATAACTTCCAATCAGCATTTTACGAGGCTTGGACAAACATTTATGTTTCTCGGCAAAATCTCGCATCAATGAACTGATGTCCCCCCGAGACACTTCAATGTTTTTGAAAATAGAACAAAAGAGGCCGGTGTGATTAGGTTTATGATAAGTGCTAGTATTGATTCCGGAGTCGGATTTTTCAATTAAAACGTCGAAAAAAGCTAAGGAGTTGTTTGATTCTATTTTTTTCGTGAATTGGATCTGTTTGTGTATGTTGTTCAGGTTATTGAAAAAAAAATGTCAATAGAGGTTGGTTCAGGGAAGGTAGCAAAACAGTCATTCACGTATCGGCAGAAGAAGCTGGGTCGGTGAAGTTGGGGGTGATTTCAAGAGCTTTGTCAATGACGTAGTTCATGATGACGTCAGCCATTAAGGATCCAATTGGTGAGCCCATTGCTACGCCATCGAGTTATTTATAGAACTAGTTGTCAAATTAAAAAGTAGTATTTTGAGTAGACCACGTTAATAGTTTTTTTAGTCGGTTTCTGCTGAGGCCATTCCATTCTTTGCAATCGTTTTTGAAGATGTTGGCTAATATGAGTTGTGTGGTGAATAATGTTGGAATATTAGTGAAGAAACTTTTGACATCGAATGAGACCATGGTATGATTCTTTATATTCTGGCTGCTTAATTTAGTGAGGAAATGGAAGGTGTCAGGGGTGTTAGTAGGGTGTTGTCGGAGATTAACGAGACTGGGATAACCAACGAGCACATTCGTAATTACAAGAACTGCAACAGGAGAGAATTGGTCTTAGAGGGAACCTGGGTTTGTGGAGTTTAGGTAGTCCGTATAAATAGAGGGTTGTTGTTGAGGTGGGGTGGATTCTGGAGTATATTTTATCACTGAGGGCCTTTTTGGTTTTAAGGTAATAGATGGAGCGTTGAAATTTGGTGAAACTGGCTAAGCTGGTATCGTGATTGCAGGGCAGGAATTTGGATACGTCATTTGAAATATCATACATTTTGTTAACATAATCACAACGATTTAAGATTACTACGCCATTACCTTTGTCGGGTCTAGTGATTATAATATTGGGATCATTACGAAGAGAATACAAAGCATCTTTTTGGTCATTGGATAACACAGAATTACTAGGTCTACGAAATCTATCATAATAAAAACTGGATACAAAACAACGATACTGGATATGAGTTTTTGTTTAAACAGTATGCATTGTGACGTTGATAACAGATTGCGCAGTTTTGAGTATTAATTTTCAAATTTAGCACGTACATGTTGTATATCTAGCATAGTAGGGTAAAAGCTGTAATCTGGTCCTTCGTTCAATAGTTGCGATTCTGTAGTGGTGAGTGTGCGATTGGACAGGTTGTGAAGAATGTTAGTAGGAGTATTTCTATGACCTCATTCAACAACTCAAACCGGATCTTAACTTAGACTCCACATCCTTTCCACTCCACCTATTTAACACGTGACCTACTAGCACTTCTTCAGCTTCTGTCTCAGTTCCCTCTTTTTTGCATCAAGGTTTAAGACCCAGCATAATGTAAGCTTTTTAGCGTTGACAATGGCACCAGACGAGAGCCGAAACGTCTGCCCAAGTATTTTTAGCTGTATCTTGGCTGTATTGTTTGTAAAAAAATGTTAAACTTGCCACTTGTTAATTTAAGCATCTAGGAATCTGCCACTTGTTAATTTTAGAACCTGCCAATCTGAACTCATGATTTGAAATTTAATGTTGAATGTTTTCTTGTTTTTTTTATTAACCTTTCTGAATTTTGATTGAAATAATTTAATGTTGAACCTGCCACTTGTTAATTTTAGAACCTGCCAATCTGAACTCGTCCCTGCCAATTTAAACTCGCACCTGCCATCTGAACCTTGAACCTGAGCCTGAAGGGGCTCGATTGTTACGTGACTATACTGCTAATGCAGCCTGTGCTACAGATAAACGGCTAGCATAATTAAGCACAATTGGTGACGAAGCGGTTTCTTGTAATGGATGTTGAAGTCACCTAGAGCCATGTAATTTTGGTTGGTTTTGAAAGTTTTGATGACGTGCACAAATGCATCTCCAAAATCTTTAATATTATTATTGGGATGTTGATAAACGGATACTATAACCATTAACCAACGATTCGTTGTTGTTTATTTTTAGTTCAACTCAGACATCCTCGCATCCATTAGATTTGATTTTAGTTTCAGAAAGTTGTTGACAATACAGGCCTTCTCTGACAAAACTGGCGGCACCACCTGCTCTGGTAGCCGAATTGGAGAAGCACATGTTGTAACCTTAGTTAACATTAACCTCACTAAGCTTCCATGAGTTTCGACTTCGCTTGACGATTAGCACGCGATGATCTTTGTAATTAAATATGACGAGGCAAGAGGAACAATTATCGCACGGTTTGCTACTGTTTGTGAAAGGCTATATAGTTTCCATGGGACAAATTAATGTTTCGACTATAACAAAAGTCTCGTCAGCCTTGCTACGCACAACCAATCCAGGCTAAACTCATTCCAGACTGCAAAGACTCTTTTTTGCATTGTTTTACCTGGACATCTCGAGTTCATCTCTTTTCTAGGTTGTGCCCTATTTTTGGCAGACGAATTAGTACATGTTAAGGAATTCTTCAAGGAAACCTTCAAGGAACTAGTACATGCTGGATTATGATGTCACAGATTCCCTGTAAACAATCGATAAGAATAGAAATGACCGGTTGGTTTAAACATTATTTTCCCGGTAATCTGAGAAGGAATTTTTTGTTTAGGGTTTGTAACTATACCAGTTACCAAAACCTACAAAAAACCTCTCTGCCCAACCCGTTCGCCCGTGAAAAAGCGGGGGACAAGGCGGCACTGTGTCTGCGCATGCAGCCCAGAAAACACAGTGAACGTCAGCGCTTATCGGTGGTTTAAACATCAATATCCCGGTACGTTTGTCGAACTGCATGTACAGTTACAAGATCCAGAAGATGATACAAAAAAGGATATTTAAGTCAAATAGAATTCTTCTTTCCTACACTTCTCCGATAGGCACCTGCAAAGTCAGCCAACAACAAAGCCCAATGTGTCAGGGAAAGAATAGGTCCAACAATAAGAGTACAGTCTTTTTTCGATCTGGGCTGCATGCGCAGACACAGTGCCTGCCTTGTCCCCCGCTTTTTCACGGGCGAACGGGTTGGGCAGAGAGGTTTTTTGCAGGTTTTGGTAACTGGTATAGTTACAAATCCTAAACAAAAAATTCCTTCTCAGATTACCAGGAAAATAATGTTTAAACCAACCGGTCATTTCTATTCTTATCGATTGTTTACAGGGAATCTGTGACATCATAATCCAGCATGTACTAATTCCTTGAAGATTTTGTTTCAAATGTTTTATCTTGAGCAGAACGAGTAAAGGCTTAGATTTGCGGTGTGCAGTTTTTTTGAAGGTCAGAATTTTTTTTTCAGGAAGGTGGGAGGTTGCTATGCTGCACTGATGAGACCATAATAAGGTCGAAATGCGTCTGCAGCTGCAAATGAGTGGGTTGCCATGAGGGCTTCTAGTGATGTGAGCTAGTTAGGCTACCGGTAACTTAGCTGTGGGTTAGTAGTTATAGGTTTTTTCATTGGGTATCGTTGTTTGGGGCCAGTCGCCTGCCAAAGATAGGGCACAACCTAAAAAAGAGATGAACTCGAGATGTCCAGGTAAAACAATGCAAAAAAGAGTCTTTGCAGTCTGGAATGAGTTTAGCCTGGATTGGTTGTGCGTAGCAAGGCTGACGAGACTTTTGTTATAGTCGAAACATTAATTTGTCCCTTGCAAATTTCTCATGTGATTATTGTTATTCGAAGAAGTGTTCTTCGTGCGATGGTCACCTGGTGTTCTGTGTGTACTGTTTTTTAAACTTTACTGCATTTAAGCTTGCAATATCAGAAGAAAGTAATCCACCATGACTGTTATTTTTTTGCTGTCGATAGTTCATTCTTTTATATGACGTAGCGCACCTCGAAAGCTCCTCTATAACTTATGCAATTTTACCTGACTGTTACTATTTATACCCTATTGTGTCTGCTGATCATCAAGTGTTGTTGTTCACATCGTTTGCCGTGTGTTCATGATTGCTAATGACTTCCTCGACTTCTTGGGTCAAGCAGCCTTCAGCCAGTTTAAACGATCAAACTGATCATGTAACTAGTAGTAGTAGTAGTAGTGTCTTGTACCATTGACCAAAATAATTTTTTCCAAGAGGTGTTTTAGTCATTCCAATCTGATACGTGAAACCCATGACCTCATTGACAAATTGTTTTGCTTCGATAATGTAAACACATATTTCAATGACCATATTAATATTTCTTCTCTTCATATATAAAATTGCAATTAATGAATTGAACTTGAATCTAACTCACCAAGATCTAAGGCCAAATCAAACGTAATCAGAAAAATCTGATTACGAGTGGGAATAGAACCCACGCCCGCACCGACTAGTGACGTATCACCTGTCCAATGGTTGCGGCGAGTCTTAACCGGAGACACGGCCTTAACCACTCGGCCATCATAATCTGATGCCGGAGCAGCCGAATTTCTCGTATATAAGTTAAGATTAATTCATCATCCCACTATAGGAAGCCAGCCCATTATTAAGCTATTATGACTGTGACAACTGGTAATTATTCCACATTAATGAAGGTTAAGCAATGAAGGCTTGTATACCGAAGTCTATCCAGTCTAGCTATTATAGGCTAAGAGAGTGATTCTAGCTTATAAATCAATATATAGAATTGCAATTAATGAATTGAACTTGAATCTAACTCACCAAGATCTAAGGCCATATCAAACGTAATCAGAAAAATCTGATTACGATTCTTCCCTTCACTTACATTTTGAAGAGCTTAAAGGTTTCCTTGATTGTCTGCAGTACCACCTTCCTTAATCTTTCTCTCTAAAACTCGCATTAAAACCAAACCTATCTTCAATATCGATATTCCAAGCTATACTTTTGAACACTTTCCTTTTACTCTCGCTGGTGGTGTTGGTGTGTATTTCTCTAACCTTTTAAATTTTTGCCCATTAAACAGATCGCGCTTAAAAGTTGACGGATATAAAGACCTTTAATTTGATGTACAATTTCCTGGCCAACAGAGGAGTTTTGCACAGTATTTTTCTTAATTTATTGTCACCGTTGGAACAATTTGACCACGCCTTTTATTGAATCTTTGGATGAAGCATTACAGAAATTAAACCGCAAGGCAACCAGGTTGTAATTATGGGCGACATCAACATTGATTCAAACACGAAGAACAATTCCATTGTTCGATCAGATTATTTGCTCATGATTTAAAGTAACGCATTCTCAAGTTTAATTACTCACCCAACACGTGTCCCTGAGAACTTCCAAACTACGATTGACCGACCACGTTCTCACTAACAATAATAATTAGTTACTTATAAGTCCAGGGTTTTTTCATTATAAATTAGCGAATTATTTCCCTATTTTTTTGTCGTTAACTCGACCAACAACTAAGACTACGAGTGCACAGTCACAATTATTTATAAAAATATTAAAACAATCGATGTTGATAAGTTTTGTGATGATTTGGAGTCATCTTTAATGCCACTTACGCGTGGCCTAATTCATTCACGATTAACATTTCAATCGTTGAATGACAACTTTCACCGTTTGCTTAAGGCAATTTCTGATGAGATCAACAGTCACGCTCCCTTACAAACTGCATCCAGAAAGCAAAAGCGTCTACAAAAACAACCTTGGATAACAAAAGAAATTCTTATTTCCATTAACAGCTCAGATGGCCGATTGGTAAGAGCGTCCGCCTCCGGAGCTGTAGACTGTGGTTTGATTCCGAGTCGGGTCAAATTAATGACTTCCAAATTGATATTCACAGCTTCCCTGCTTGACGTTCAGCATTAAAGAGACAGCGTGGAGGATTTGCCGGCATTTTTACTTTTTGTGCCCTTGGGAAAGGCACTTAGCGGCATTCCCCCATCTTGGTGTGGTAGACAGGTGGCCGGCAACTCCTAAGCGAGCTCCATATAGTGCTTTGACATACAATCCACTAAAAAAAGCAAGTTGTAAGCAAAGAAGAATTAAAATAATGCCGTGGTTGACCCAAGGTCTGCTTCGTTCTATTCAACAAAAGAATGAGCTCTTTTCCCGTTCACATAAGAACAGCTTTTCAATGAATATAAAAAGTATCGAAATTATATTGAATTGGGCAATTGAACGTGCCAAACGTAATTATTACAATGAAAAGGGTAACATCAAACAAAAATGATCCTAAGAAAATATGGAAAACAATTAATGATATAGGCAATATGCAATGTCATTCAGTGACATTATTACTCCAAGCTACTTCATGAATGATGATGATAAAACTGCCGCAG
This sequence comes from Trididemnum miniatum, assembly GCA_964006365.1. Classification (NCBI taxonomy): domain Eukaryota; kingdom Metazoa; phylum Chordata; class Ascidiacea; order Aplousobranchia; family Didemnidae; genus Trididemnum; species Trididemnum miniatum. The sequence goes on from OZ023239.1 coordinate 24,713,528, forward strand.
AACCATCAGCAATAGCTGAGTCACTAAACAACTAGTTTGTAAACATTGGAAGAAAACATGGCGAAAAAGATACCCGCTGTCAAATCAAATAAGCTAACCTTTTTGCCAACATCGATCATAAACAACTCGTCGTTCTTATCGCCTTCAACTCCTGATGAAGTTGGTGCTGTCATCGATTCTCTCAATAACAAAAAACGCAAGGATAATGGTGTTGAAACTACTGTAAATTTAGTACGGTATATGAGCTAAAACCATGATTTTGCCTAAAACTAGCAATCTATTCAATGTGTGCATTACTGAAGGGATATATCCTATGAGTTTCAAAGTAGCAGAAGTACAACCAATTTATAAGCGGGGGGACCCAAACAAAGACACCAATTACAGACCTATATCACTGCTTTCTCATTTTGATAAACTATTTGAAAAATTGTCCTACGATAGGTTGATTTCGTATATGGAAAATTTGAAGCTTTTAAATGAATCGGATTTCGAAAGACCTATTCGACCACTACAGCTGTAAGCAATATATATGAAAAATTAGTAAAAAACATTGGTCAAGATTTGTATAGCTGTTGCGTCTTTGTGGACTTATCCAAAGCATTCGATACTGTAGACAATAAAATTTCACTCAAAAATATGTATCATATTTTGGGTATTCGAGGTAAAACTCAAGATCTTTCTCGCAGCTATTTGAATGAAAGACATCAATATACAAAAGTAGAAGCTTGCATTTCGAGTTACTCCAAATTATCATGTGGTGTGCCACAAGAGTCCTGTCTTGGTCCCATACTCCTTTATTTGTGTATAAACGATATACCTAACTGTTCAAATTTCGACATAACTCTATTCGCGGATCACACCTATTCAATGCTTTCAGAAACCAATTTCAAGGAATTACAGTTTAAAGTTAATAAAGAATTAAAAAATTTAGATGTAGGTGTATGTTTGATGAACAATTGGATTCTAGTTTATGAGACTATAGATTTTAGGAGAGTCTTCTAATCAAACGTCACCATAGAAAATAAAGAGAAACAAGCAAATGGAAAAAATAAAAAAAATGGAAAGAAATGCCAAATATGGCAAATTATTAAAAAAGATGTAAATTACTACAAAAATGGTAGTAATGTGAATTGAAACATCAATCCACGACCGGTTTCGCCCTATTTGGGGCTCATCAGGTAGATGTAGATAATAATCGAAAGAAAAAATTAGTTAGCCTACCATAGAATAGGAATCAAAAGAAAAAAATTAGTTAGCCTACCATAGAACTGGAAATTATAGAAAACTTTTCAATTTGACAACACCAACAGACTGAAGATACTTTCTTTCATTCATTATTCCGTAAGATAACGTCACTCTTCATATCTTGTGTGGCATTCAAAGCACAACAAATATGAGGCCAATTCAAGCACAGCGAGTTCATCAAAAAGACAAGTCAGAGATCACTCCCCCATGTTAGTCAAGGAACGGATGTGAAGAATCAATAAGGGATCTCCAATTTTTTTGGGATCTCCTATGCTTATCAACAAAATCATAAATGATGAAGAATTGGATTCTAGTTTATGAGACTATAGATTTTAGGAGAATCTTATAATCAAACATCACCATAGGAAATAAAGCCATTTTTTCCAAATTTTGTTTTTTTTTCTCTTGTTTGTTTCCCTATATTTTCTATGGTGACGTTTGATTAGATTCTCCTAAAATCAATAGTCTCATAAACTAGAATCCAATTCTTCATCATTTATGATTTTGCTGATAACTATAGGAGATCCCAGAAAAATTGGATACCCCTTACTGATCTTAGATCCATTAGGTGTATGTTTTTGTCACAATAAACCATCTGTCAATTATTTTAAAACCAAGTTTATGATCATAATATAAAATAACTCAAAATCAATTGACGAACCATTTAAAATTGCACTGAATGGAGAATTTTTAAAAAAGGGCTGAATTAGTAAAATATTTAGGGGTCTTCATTGACGAAAAATTAAACTGGTCTGTTCATACCAACCACTTATCATTACAACTAGCAAAACTCACACGCATATTTTATTATTTGCGCAACTATGTGGCTAAAGAAACGCTTTGTGTGTTTTATTATAGTATCGTTTACAGCAAAATCCAATATTGTATTATAAACAGTTCAGATGGTCGAGTGGTAGAGCGTCCGCCTTGGGAGCTCTAGACTTGGCTTGACTCCAAGTCGGGTCAAACCAATGCCTTTAAAATTGGTATTCATAGCTTTCCTGCTTGACGCTCAGCATTAAAGAGACAGTGTGAAAAACAAGCCGGCAAGTTTACTAGTTGTGCCGTTGGGAAATGCATTTAGCGGGCTTCCCCCATCTTGGTGTGGTAGACAGATGGCCGGCAACTCCTAAGCGAGCTCGCATAGCGCATTGATCGCTTTCTTGTGATAGGAGGATAAATATGCAACTGGATATTTGAATATTATTGCTTGGGGCTGCGCTGCAAAAAAATATTTGTCAAAACTACAAATAAGATTAAACAACGTAATAAGAGCCATTTCGCTTAGTAATTCGTTTACCTTTATGACAGCACTGCATAAAAATCTCAGTTTTCTAAAGTTTGAAAATATCTACAAGCTTGAACTGGCTAAATTTACGTATCAAATAAATTACAACAAAGTGCCTAAAATATTTGTTAATTTAGCTATTTGCCAATATAACTAAAATTTATCATTATGGTACAAGACGTACCAAAAGTTCTATTTTTTTCCTACCACCGGTTAATAAAACTGTTGCTCCAAATAATATATCAAGTGCGATTGGCTCCAGCCGCGAATCGAACCCGTCACGTAGGATCTGTCACCTGCGTGCAGGGCCGTTAGGCCAAACCAACTGACTTTGAGAGGATCTGTTTTATGGCAATCGTTTAATTCAGAAACAAAAGGATTTCACTGGAACCCTTTTAAAAAAGATTCGAAATAGCTTTTCATTAATCTATAGCCTACAAAAAGTAGCACCGGCATTGAACGGATTAATCTTATTGATTTTAATTATCAAGCATTATTTATATTTTGAACCGCAATTCAATACAATACTCCTATGTGTTTCACTTATTCATTCATTGCCACGCCGTTGAGTAGTTTAATAGAAGTTGTTGTCAAATTGGAAAGCAGTATTTTGGATAGACCAGGTTAAAAACTTTTTAGTCGGTTTCTGTTGAGACCATTCCGTTCATTTCAACTGTCTTTGAAGATGCCGACTAATGTAGGTTGTATGGTAAATGTGAATGAGATATTATTGTTGAAAAGACTTTTGAAATCAAATGATGTGGTTGGCTAATATAGTTAGAAAGTTGAAAAAGTCAGTGGGGTTAGCAGGGTGCTGCCTAAGGTCACTAAGAAACTGGAATATTTAGCGAGCATATTCGTAATAATAGGATCCGCAGCAGTAGAGTATTGGTGTTATACATACAGGGGTGCAAACATCCCCCTGGATTTGTACCCAGGAATAGATACCCCAGGTTGGTGGAGTTTGGCTATACCGTATAATGAGGGGGTTGTTGTTGAACTTGGGTAAAGCAAATGCTATCTCAACGGACGGAAAACGTCTCCGAAAAACCATTAGCTGCAGAAAACTGCTATGGGAATTGAATTATAGGCAACTTCGCAATGCATGTTAAAGCTCGAAGCGGAGTAGACTTTGTACTTTCTAATGAATCGCATGGTATAAATGTCAAAGCAAGGAAATGCTTATTATATTAGGTAAAACTCAGGTGATATCCGTTAATAAGACTACTGCTGCTTTATTGCCAAGAAATTAAAATTCAAAATAAAAGCCAGGAAGGACATTGCTTTGTAACTTTTTACTTTTACCCTGGCCACACAGAAATTTAATTGGAGAGTGACGTAGCTGTCCACGTCCCACAAAGGTTAAAATTCTCTTAAAATACATCCATCCGGAAGGATCACCACTGCTTTTCAAAGTCAGTCGTTCAAAAGGATAAATGTATCTTTTCCGGAAAGCAGCTGATGAGTGGCTAATAGTCTGAAACAGCGCTGTCCCGCTCTTTGGAACGTGCTGGAGGCGTTTTCACCTATCGATAATGAAGACTGTTATAGCTCCCCACCCGGCAGCGAGAAGTCGCCATGACTTCCCTTTCAGGTAGGCCAGAAAGGACGTTGCTTTACGGCCTACGCAAAATAAAAGCGCATTTTTTCGATTTTAGTGTATAACTTTTTTTATGAGCAAAATAGAAGAAAAGTTCGACGTAAAATTTAGCATAGTAGCAACAGTGGTTTTCGAATCATGTTATTATAATAAAAATTTGACTTCGGTTGCTATGGAAACGCGCTGTCCGACCGTAAAACGTAATTAATGTTGAAAAAAATTCATGTTTTGGTTTCGCTTGACCACCTTCAACTTTCTGGAAAGTTCAAAGGTTCTAGCAAAAAAAATTTTTTTAGCCCCATATTTGGCCCAGTCTACTGTGCAAGAATGCATTAACACGTTGGCTGCCAATGTATCACCGGTGATACATTGGCTCCTGATCACTACTGTGCCTGTGTATCACTGGTCATACATTTAGGTTTTGTCTTTTTCAAGATATCTACAATCGGCCGGAGTGAAAATAGGAAAAAAAATTTTTTTGCTTTTTAATAACTAGGGCCTTTTTTTTTTTGATCTAAAAAATATATTTTTGACTTTATTTTAGTAAAATTTTGACTTTATTTTGACTTAATCGCTTTCGCGTATTATTTATGTCTTGTTGCACTTTATTAATTAAATGTGTTTTATAATCTGCTATTTACACAAGTTTTTAAGGAAAAAGGTAGCCTACTTCAAACATTTTCTCAATTACTCAGTGTTGAAGCTAATGCAACAAAGCAACGCATGACGTTAAAACCTAGGATAACGAGCCATTGTGTGTACCGGTATCAATTAGTGTGTAATACAAAAATTGCGTTGCTATCGCAACTGTACTGTACACTAACAGTATGTCTATGATTTTTTTAACGAAAGCCACGCAGTATAATTACAAGGACGTTTTATTGTAATACAGCATCGTATATTTTTTTACGTTCTTAACATCAAAATTTGTCTTTTCTCAGTAATTTATTGAGCATAGAAAACGACCTCTCAACAGCAGCAGAGGTTGGCTGGGCTTTTTGCAATAGTGCGAAGCTTGTTGGATCAATTGTCAAGTTGGTACAGTTTAGTATTGTTTCTAAATCAGAGTTGGATAGTCGTTTGTTAATGTAGTCTTTAATTGCGCAAGGATCATTATCGAATTGCATATTCTTCAGCAGTCCGTATGCTTTGGTTATTGTGCAGGCACTTCCCTCTAAGAACTCTACGTTGGCTGCTAGAGTCCGGTATTGATTTATTTTAACCAAGTCCGACACCAAACTTCCACATTGATAGCGTCTTTTGCTCTGCTGACTAAGAGGCCTGCACTTGTCCAATTGTTGACAATGGTACGAACAGCTGGAAGGTTCTCACTATAATGTAAGGCAGCTCTAAGCCAAGTTGCCCATCTTGTAATTACAGGTCCAGGAGGAGATGGCAGACCAGCATCATGAAAATCTTTCTAGCGATCTTTGTTTTTGATTGTTGCTGCCTTGATCGTTGTTATTACTTCATCATTATTTTTAAAATGAGCACGCACACGCATAGCTCAGTTATGTAGTAAGTGCGCAACGCAGGTGACATGCATCAAAGAAGGGTATAATTCCTTTAATGTCTTTCCAGCCGAAGACATGAACCGAGCAGCATCAGTCAAGAACAATGAAAAATTCTCGCGTTTTATTTCAAGTTGTCGCAATATGTCATCCACAGTGTGTAGAATAATACTGCTATTAACATTGCGACCGCTGTCAAGTGGATGGCAATTAACGAGGAATGTCTGATTTGGAGCATCTAAGCTGCCCACACGCACACTAATATACTTTTGTTTAGCAACCTCTGTTTCATCCACAATCAAAAAAAATTTTTTGTCACGAAGCAATTCTTGAATTTGTTCATCTTTTTGGGATGCCAATTTAGCAACACATGCCCGGGCTGCAGTCTCCGAAGGCAATACTTTTCCCATTCTAGCAAACAGAGACTTTAAATAAGGATGGTTCAGTTTATGAAGTGGGATATCTGCAGCTAGAATTGAAGAAACAACCTGTTCCTTGAAGTTTACTTGATCGAAATGTAAAAAGGTTTGCTTACTTTGAGATTTGCTCTTCGTCTCCAATTGTCCTTGGTGTTGCTTACTTTTTCGGTGGCTTTCCACAAAAAACTTTTTGTCGCATTTGACTAACACGTCGCAAAGGTTGCATCGCAAGTCGCCGGCAGGAGTTGTCGAAAACTCATCCGGATATTCCTGGCAAGTTTGCCTAACTTTCGCTATAAAAGATTTGGCTTGTTTTGGCATTCTTTGCTTTGCAAGCTACAACTTAAAAGACGACGTGTAAAGAGCGCAAGGCTTTTATAGGATTAGATTAATTGTCTAACAATTATGTATTTATGCATCAACAATGACTATGGGTGTACCACAAGGGTCAATTTTGGGACCCTTATTATACATTATTTATGTGAATGATTTTCAATATGCTGTAGAATGTACTCCTAGGCTGTACGCAGATGATACATGCTTATTGATCGAAGCTAAAACCGTACAAGAATTACAAAATTCTGTAAATAACGAAATGATTAAAGTCACGAATTGGATGATAAGTAACCAACTTACGATTAACCCCCAGAAATCTTCTTTATTAATTATCCAACCCACTCTAAACGACCCTCCAATTAAATTTCAAATCAATATTGATGGTTATTATGTAAATTCGCAAAATAGTGTAAAATATCTTGGAATTTATATAGATCACTATCTTAACTTTAAATTTCATACTGAAAAGACTAACTCACAGATTGCAAGAGCTACCGGGATACTTTGGAGAGTTAGAAAGTATCTTCCAGCCAAGACAATGCTGTCTTTATATTATACTTTAGTGCAGCCACATCTTCTTTATGGTTTAACTGTTTGGGGCTCTACATCACCTAGAAGCTCACAAAAACAGTTGCAACTTCTTCAAAACAATGCTGTTAGAGCAATAGTGGGGTGTCGCAAATGTGATCACATATCCTTATCATATAAAAATTTAAACATATTGAAAGTTCATGATCTTTGCAAACTAGAAATAGCGAGTCTCATGTATTTGTATGAAAAATCTCGCCTTCCAACTACTTTTAATAATAAGTTTATTAAACCCTCTGAAGTTCATCAACATACAACGAGAAGTATTCAAGAGCTAAAATATTATATTCCCAGATTTCGTTTGACCAGATTTCAAAAATCTTTCACATATACCGGCGTAAAAATTTGGAATAACATTGAGAAAAAATTAAAACAACTTTCTTACTCCAAATTTTGAAATACTTATAAAGCGTTATTAAGTGATGCATATAATACATAAGCTCAGTAGAAGCTTTGGTACAGTCTGTTTGCCCTTTTTTTCTCTTTTTATTGTAATAAAAAAATAGTAAACAAACGCAGAAGTTTTATAATCATCTTTTGTGGAGCTGTTTGACTCGAAGACCCATTGGTCCCTTCACAGCTTCTGTTAGCTTTATTTTTCAAAATAGATTTGTGCTCGTTTACTTATTTATTTAATTTTACTTTGTTATTTTTCTTTTGTTATTGTTATGTTTTGATCTATGCCTTTGAAGTTAACAATAAAATTGATCCTTGATCCTGATCCTGACGTTTCATGCATAATAAGTGCTATTTCCTTTTCAATTACCGCACGCATTATTGTGACGATAGTGCAAATATTGCAACTATTTCAAAAGTTTAAAATCAAATAAAACTGCGCATAAAATCTTAATAGCAGCTCAAAAATTCAAAAAATATTTAAAAAATATAAATTTGTTCAGTTTTGTAAGGAAAATTTTGATAAAGACAATTTTGACAAATTTTGACTTGATGCAAAATTTTGACTTTATTTTGACTTATAAAATCTACCAAAACAGACTCCTGAACACCTAAAACAAACGTTGGTACACATTTGATCATGTAACAAAGTCCTGAAAAAATTTGACTTTATTGACTTTAGCGGGCCCTAGTGATATGCTAACTAAAACAGTCAGTGTTGCCCTTTTCCTTTTACCATGAACTCATGTAGTGTACTGGCCTGAGGCTCTGTTGTACTGACTGTGCAGTGTGCACTTGATGGTTTTGCTGAAACATTTTGAAATAAAGTGGCTTGGAGTTTGATTGATAAAATACTGTTATGATTGGTAGATACAATTGCGGACATATGCAAAAATGTTAACATGTAGAGTAGGCAAGTTATGAGCAAGCCATGCAGGTACCGGTACCAGCCATGTAGCAGTTGCAGGGTATGGAAAGTTGTTAGACTAGCCCACGTGGTTTTGTGCTTATTATTCTTTTAGGTAACTTAATAAAATTGGTAATTTTGATTTACTCAACCCATTCATCAGTAACTTGTTTCAGTGGCAGCAAAAAAGTATGGGTACTGTTAAGCTACCGGTATTCCTTGGAACAACAGCAGCTAGACTAGACTACTACCGGTATGGGAATAACGTCTAAAATCAGCTCCCAGGTTCGGATAAGGTTAGGTTAGGATTAGGTTCAGTCATGGTTAAATTTAGTTAGGGTTCGGTTCAGTTACGAGTTACAACCCTAAAACCTAACCGAACCTAATTCTAACCAAACTTGGAGGCTGATACTAGAATTAGATGTTACCATGCTGCCTGGTAGTGGTACTGGTAGCTTATATGATACCGGTACTGGTACGTTATATACTAAAACAAGATCAGTTGTGGATTTGTACAGCTGGTCCATTCGTTTCACAGTTGAAATCTTTTTGTTATTTTATAGATACAGTTTATCGTGTACTGGTACACAGATAAAATTTATTGAAATATTTTTGGATCAAGCTTCATTCATTCATTCATTTTCATTCATCTATTTTTATTTTTTTGGACAGAGTATTATTGAAATAAATTACGCCTCATAAAACAAAAAAAAATAGTGTCCCGTGAGGAGATGCGAAAGACCATGACAGCTATAGCAGCTGAAGGTTGTCGAGTCTGCATCTCCTCACCAGCAGAAGCGTGACGAAAAGCGCACAAAATTAAATAAAGACACGAAAAGCTTACTTAGGATGAAACGAAATACGGTACCTTTAGAAAAGTCAAAGCAAAACAAAAACCAAAAGAAACGTAAGTACACATTATATGGATTTAACAGAATAAATGATAATGACATAACAACAAATAATCGATATATACAATACTAATCAAAATTCTTGTGAAATCAAAAGATGCTTTTTTAACTTACGTTTAAAGGACTTGGATTTTTAAAATTTTTCTTTAATCGTATTAGGAAGGTTATTCCAGATTTTAGGACAATTTTTATTGATCTATCAGTTTTGTTTAAATTAGTTCTACTAAGAAAAAAGTTGGTATTTGCCACGCTACGAGTAAAGAAGGAGTGAAAGGAAGATGTCAAAGAAAATAAGCTGGAGAAGTAGTCGGGAAGCTGTTTATTCAGTAGTTTTGCCATGAATTTGCCAACTTCAAGTTCGTGAATCGCGTTACTATTGAGAAGATTCAGTTTTTCAAATAGCGGTTTTAATTTGGTTTGATAAATTTGAAATTTGTTGATAATACGAATGATAGTATTCTGTTTAATTTGTAGCCGTTTTCTTAGAGTAATCGAGCAGTTACTCCAACTAGTGACAGCATATTGTAAATGCGAATAGACGATGCTATAATACACAGAGATTAGGATGTTTATAGGAAGAACGTTTCTTAATTCATAAAAAATTGCGCAAGCTGAAGATAATTTGGTAATTAGATAGCCAATGTGTCTGTTCCAGTTTAACTTGTCATCCAAATACACTCCCAAATAATTCACGCTATCACATTGTTTGATGCTTGAACCGGCAAACTTTATGTTAAATTTAAGTGGTGCAGAGCAGTTAGTGAACGATAAAAAATTAGTTTTATTCAAATTTATTGATAATTTATTGATGCAGAGCCATTTTTCAATTTTATGTAATTCCTGGTTGATTTTATTTTGCAAAGATAGAACATCCTTATGTGACAATGTTAAGACACTATCATCCGCATATAACGTTACATCAAAATTAGAGCACAGTTCCAAATCATTTATATAAATTAGAAAAAACAAGGGTCCAAGAACACTGCCTTATGGAACACTAATCTCAACAACATTTTCTTTTGAGTTAAAATTATTAATAGTGACCACTTGTTTCCGGTTGTCAAGATAAGATTTGATTAAGTCATGAGCAACCTCCCTTATGCCATAATGTTCCAGTTTGTAGAGCAAAATATCATGGTCCACAGCATCGAAAGCCTTTGCAAGATCCATAAATATTTCACAAACCACCTGTCTGTCATCAAGTTTTTGTAAAATATATTCGTGAAGTTGGGTGATTGCCAAAGACGTGGAATAATTTTGTCGAAAACCAAACTGTGTGGGAGAAAAAATATTGTATTTATTCCAAAATTTAATAAGCCTATTTTTGATCACGGTTTCAAAAATTTTGTTGAATAGTGATAATACGGAAATAGGCCTATAATTAGTAAGTTCAGATTTTGGACCGCCTTTGTGAAGAGGAGTAACTCTTGCAACTTTCAACAAATCTGGATATTTACCAGAAATTAACGATGCATTAATTATACGCGTAAGATGTGGAGAAATTGTGTATTTGGCATCTTTCATTAGCCTAGTTGGAATACTAACAAAACCTGGCGGCTTCATCGCGTTAAGATTATCAATGATTACATTAATTTCGTATTCATCAGTTGGATACAAAAAACGGAGGAAAGGACACGCTGATCAAAAATTATTTTGTCACTCCGCTGGTGCCTATGATGCGAAGAGTTAGCAGATATTTTTGATAATTTGAGACCAATACTATAAAAATGGTTATTCATTGCATTGGAAATAGGTTCATGCCCATAAATACGTTTCCTTTCATACTTAATATAGAATGGTAATCAAGTAGTTTTACAGGTTTTATGTAAAATGTCATTAATGGTTTTCCAGGTATCAGACATACTACCAAAGTCCGTATAACTCACGTATAAGTTGAGCGAATCATTCGTTACATTGTTAAGCGACAATGGAGCAAAAATGTGTCCAAAAAGACAATCGCCTGCCTATCTTTCGTAATGTAAAAACGCTTGAAAGTGTTACAAAAAAGGTCATAACTTTGGTTATGCTTGTTGAATTTTAAAAATTTTAACTGCATCATGAAGCTCTTGACTTACGCTATCGTTTAAAACAAATTTCAAGAAAATTGGTTGTGTTTTAAGCACTCTACATTGTAAATAATTTAAACAGAGATAAAAATTTTTGTAGCGGTTTTTTGACTAGTAGCATTTCTTGTCATTTTAAAACATAAATATAGGGCAGATTTGCAAAGAGTTAATCTGATTCAAATTAAATAGGTTCAATCACAAAAATTTAAACTTCACTATGAAATTAGCGTAGCTATTGGTCGTGGTTTTTCAAACCCTTAAAACTTTTTCGCTAGAAAATGATTGCATAAATTGTTTTAAACCTCATGTAAAATAAGGCTTCACTATATAGAATTAAATTTTTACAACCGTGTTAGGTTGGTAGTGTGGTTGTTAACTTCTGTCGTGCTTCACCCTCGGGCTTTGGACCATTTGTTAAACGAAAAATTCAATAAGCAAAATTTAAGCGGGAAAAATATACCGGTATCTATTTTACTTTTCGATTTTACTGTTTCATATCCATTAACATAGGTCTACGTCGTTTCACGGCCGCAGCTTCTTGAATTTCAAACCTCGGGCTTTTAAAATCAAATATTGTGGGCCAGAATAAAATTAACTAGAGGCTCGTTTTACACATGGTCCAAGGGTGAATCATGATAGAAGTTAACAACCTCATTCCAATCTGGTGAATCTACCATAGTTGCAAAACCTAGTTCTACGCACGAATAGTGAAACCTACTTTTACACGAGGTTTAAAACAATTTACGCGATCATTTTCTTGCAACAAATCTTTGAAGGCTTGGAAAACTACGATCAATAGCTAGGCGACTTTCATACTGAAGTTCAAATTTTTGTAATTGAACCTAGTTTAAATCAAACAATAACTTTTACTTTTTGCAAATCTGTGCTATATTTATGCATTTAAAACAGCAAGAAATGCTGCTAGCGTAAAAATTGCTTCAAAAATTACTAAGTATGTCCAAATTATTAACCATTTAGAGTGCTTAAAACACCATCAATTTTCTTGAAATTTGTTTTAAACGATAGCTAAAATCAGGAGCTTTACGATGCAGTTGAAATTTTCAAAATCGAACGAACGTAACTAAAGTTATGACCTTTTTTCTAACACTTTCAAACATTTTTGCATTATAAAAGATAGGCAGGCGATTGTCTTTTTGGACACATTTTTTGCCCCATTGTCTCTGTTCCATTCCTGTCCGCGCAACTTATACGAAGTTATACGGACTTTGCATACTACCACTTTCCTTCAGGCGACGTTGGTAATAACTTGATTTGACAATTCCTTTAAGTGTGTTAGTTTGTTTCTGTATATCTTATAGCAGTGGCGGCTGGTGTTGAGGAGCTGCGGAGCTGCAGCACCCCAAAGTTTTTGCAAAAAATGTTCGAAAATAAAAAAAAGAAAAAAGATGAAAAAAAAATCGCATCAAAAAAATATTGATAAAAAATTTTGTTAATTTTTCTTATAATTGGAAACTCTGCCTAACTGAGCTGTGAATAGGTGCACACCTCCAGCCGAAAGTGAAATAACGGTGAGCAGTCATGCAAATAGGATTCTGATTGATGTTGATATTGGCCGTAGTCGGAGCTGCACCCACGCCAGCTCAGGGCAGGTTTAAATTATTAAGAAGAGAAAAAATGTGAAGTTAGTTCCTACAGTTTTTTGTTGATAAAGACTGGGACCTTCTTACAGTGATACGCATGTTACTGGTAGACTGTGTTAGTGTTTGATTAAGTGACAGCTGGTGTGTAGTCTAGATGAAGACTGGGGTAACGTCTAGTATCAAACCCCAGGTTCGGTTAGGGTTAGGTTTGGTTAGGGACAGGTTATAGGGTGGTCAAGTTCATAGGTTAGGTGAAGCTGTTAAGGTTGACTGACAGAAAAAGTGTGGGGGCTGATACCAAACATGACCCGAAGACTGAAGTTAACTGTTAGCCTGTCCATATGTCCATTTTATGAGGGCTTTTGGCCCACATTGATATGAGCTTATTGCTGTGGGCTCGATGTCATAACCACTTTTTTGAATTGTGACATCAAACATTTAATTGTGGTGCAGAAAGCCCACAGCAACAAGCCCACATAAAATGGACATGTGGACAGGAAATGTGTTGGGCTACCATGTGGAGCTAGCTAGCTGGGTGCATAGACTACTAGTCTGGTAGTACAACAGCAGAATTACTGGTATTCTCTCAGGTAATGTCTCCTATTGGCCGTAGACATTATGTTCAGTGCTGTGACATCACAATTTTAACAGTCTACTGGTCTATGCTGCCGGCAGACTCTCTATGTTTTCTATATAAAGCTGACAGTTTTTGATTACTTGTGGTTTTCACTGAAATACTATGCTCATTTTGCCTGCACTAGCTATAACCGAAACATCATACACCTGTAGTGTAGCCAGCCCAAAATTTGTTTGGATGAGGAGGTGCAAAAGGTCTTCACTGATGATCTCTAAAAAAAGATTATTGACGGTCAATCTCCTTAAATTGTATGAACTTTTGCAGTATTGTTGCTATCACTAGTCTTTAGCCTGTTTAACCTTATGGACTGTTTAACTCTATGGGCAGCTGGTCTCAGATCATTGACTTTCTAATGCTCAAATGGCCAGGAAATGGTTTTGCGCTGTCCAGTTTGCCTCTGTGTAATTGCTAATCAATAATAATAATAAGGATTTATTTGTCCCTTAAGATAAGAGTCGAACTAATCTTTTTACTGCATAATCATTTTTATGTTAAAAGCTGTTGCGTAATTGACTGTTTGATGACTATTTCAGTGCAAACGAATAAACTTGACATGACTTTAGCCACTTGAAATGGCAATTAGGTCTTTACTGCTTTAGCCACTTCAAATGGCAAATACTGCTCCTTTTTGCCCCTTAGGACAGTTGGGTCACTGTAGTTGTAAATCTCTACATTTGCGCTGGCACCTGAAATATTTTGGAGGTGGTCAATTGCTCCTTTTACCTTCCCCCCTGGCTACAACCATGTCACATATGTATGTAAGGATCAGTTGATTGTGCATCAGGTTGTTTTGTCAATTCTGCATTGGAATGCCGGTTTTACTGTTACTGGTAATTTGCTAACTATCCTGAAACAGTAAATTTAGATGTAACCCTGGCTAACTAGAAAAAAGAAGTAGTCTACAAAAGTAAATTTGGTTACTAGAGGCTGTCTGGAAAAATATCGGTAGCTTTAGACTTAGACTGGTAAGATTTGTGATTGGCTTTTACAAAACTGTTCTTAAATGATAAGTACATCAAAATTTTCTCATGGACTGCTTCTTTGCAGTTTTGTAATGTGAATGCAAGTAGTCTAGCAGTTAAAATTCATTTGGTTAATGCTTTTAAACTGTACATGAATTTATCACTTTTGCTGTTCTTTTGTTGTCACTTTCACCATTCTTTTATGTATTTCTGCATTTGTGAAAAAACTCTACAAAACAAAAGAGTGATAGTGCACTTTTCTTTTGATGAAAAACTGATAGTTAAACGTACAAGCAGTTGTTACATTTTTCAAATATGTTTTAGTATCGGTACGGTAATTAATCTAGGTCTGTTTTAATAATTTAATTTGCAGCAATCACTTGCATTTGTTGAATTTGCAGCTATACCATTTCAGTTTACAAAAGACGAAGCAAACACTGAACAACGTACTCTTTCAAGTTAACTCATGGTGAAGAGTCGAAGACCATGCAGAGGTGGGGGAAGTTATGATTGCGAATCTGATTCTGATAGTAGAGCATTTAACTGACAGAAAAACATTTAACTAACTTCATATCTCTCATGCGTATACAAGCACACGTTAAAAATTGTCATTTTTTGTAATATTATCAATCAAATTTTTATGCCGCTTTGAGATTCATCTCTTGACTTACTGTAATAGAAATAAAGACAAGGTAGAAAGCGCCCAGGTTTGGTAGGCTTTAATTCAATGTATAATATAGCTGAAATGTTGATCAGCAGTCAAAAGTTGATTGCTGCCAATTCGGCATGTGGAATTTGAAAAGAGGCTATAGGCTATATACTCAATTTACTATCTTGCATGTTAATCATTTGGAATACCTTAGCAGCGTTCGTTTTTTTTTTACTGCAATAGTTGCATACTTTTGTAACTTTCATTACATTTTTATCTTTTTTGTTATTTATTTTCAGTACTATTTGTTGCATATTTCCTACTTTATGCTTTTTGGAGGTGCTGTTGTTTCAACTGGCGATATTGTTTGTAGGCAATTTTGAAATACTACTTCCCGCCGTGGATAGTCAACCGCTAAAGAAGAAGATAGACCAGTTGTGACAGAAAAATTGGAGTAAAAGATATAAAATGGATGCGCAAGCTAGATCCAGCGACATACTGTTAAATGTTGTCATTTTAAGTGACCACGCTACGCCAACGTGCCTGATTCCGATTTATTAACTGAGTTGTTTCACACTAACCTTGTAGTGTGGTTATCAGGCGGTGAAAACGCTAACGTTTTGAACACATGTAGATTTTGCAAATGGTTGCATTTGCAGCTTGAGTCGTGTATTTTACTGTACAGAAGATGTTGTTTGCAATGTTTTGTTTGAGTAACGAAGTACATTAGCTATCGTTATGTCCTGCCCGATCGTCACTGATGACAGACCTAAGTTTATCTTGTACATTGTCAATTGACTGTTTATTTTTTGCTTTTTTGAGTAAGCTCGTATTTAGATCTGCACAGGGTTAGCCAAAACTCTCATTCGATGGTCCTCGTCACAGAAGATTTTACGTTACTGTCTGTCTTCATCATTTAATTAATTTGCAAAACCTTGCCGCCATATGGGCTAAGCCTTAATCCTCACTAGGGCTTTTTTTCATGTGTGTCCTCACTGCGATCCTTGGCACACCATGTTCCGTAGATATCTTTTTAATTAAATGGTGAGTGGTTGACAGACTTTTCACTGCGGCACATAGCTGACGTTGTTCAAAAGTGGTCTAGTTGAACAAGGTGCACCCATTACATTTTCAGTGGTGAAAAGTTTTCCCTCCCATGTTTGCATGTTTGAATTGGATTGTAGATTTCTGTTATATCTGTTCCCAAAAGAGCAAAAATAAAATATGAGGATGTAGCACACGTGCCTCTGAATCGTAGAATAATACCATACACTTAAGTAGGCTACAAGGAACGACCTGGAATTTATGGCCCATTCTGTACTCTTCGTTTATAAGCGTAAGAAGTTATAAGGCACACTTGGCTTAGTCTCCATATTATTAGCATTTGCAGCACCCCCAGTCATTTTGGTCACGAGCGGCTACTGTCTTATAGATTTCAAATTTAGTTTCGCTTTTATTCTTTAGATACTTTCTATACATTTTATTTTGAGTTTTAATACTAGTTAGTATTCCTTTGGTAATCCAAGGTTTGTGACCATATTTGAATTGTTTGCGGGATTGTTTTATCAACGGAAAATGATGGTCGACAAGCTCTTTTATGACAGATATTAGTTATTCAAAATCCAGATTAGTTTGCATGTCATGATTAAGTTCGCCTAAAAAAATGTCACGTTTAGATTCATAGATTTTCCTAATTAAAGGTCTATTCGGTGCTTGTTTGGTAACTTCAACGTTAAGACTTAAAAAGGTAGGTAAATGATCAGAAATTTGCTGTCATTAACATAAATGTGATCCAGTAAAGACTGGTTGTGCGTTGTGATTCTTGTGGGTACAACGACCAGTTGATCACATCCAAGACTGGTTATTTTGTCTGCATAAGTTTTGATTTTATTGCTGGGGTTATATTTGGTATAATCAATGTTGAAATCACCCAAAATCACATACTTTTGATTACTTGTAAATGTGGTGATGCTGCTTGCAAAGGCCTCCGAAAAATCGTCCGTGTTATTTTGTGGATGTCGATGTACTGAACCTATGGTTAAAGTATAATTACAAGAGAGCGTACTATCAACCCAATCATCTTCACAATTTTGAACATTCAGGCGTGACGCAATGTTCTCCATGCATTCAAGGTTATCCTTAACGAATATTGCATTTCCACCAGCAGACGTAGGCGAGTCATTATAATATAAGGTATAGCCAGGTAATTTAACACTGTTACTATTACCATTGTTTCAACATGTTCGCATGCAATGTTTTTTGCTTGTGAAGTTGCAGGCATTAGTATTGCAAATA
The DNA here is from genome assembly GCA_964006365.1 of Trididemnum miniatum. Lineage (NCBI taxonomy): Eukaryota > Metazoa > Chordata > Ascidiacea > Aplousobranchia > Didemnidae > Trididemnum > Trididemnum miniatum. The sequence goes on from OZ023239.1 coordinate 24,730,939, forward strand.
CCATTATAGTGTAATCATTTATTGTCAGAATTTTAGTTGGTAAGCCCACTTTGCAAATATGAATTTAATCGCAGACTAATTTCATCTTGAGTGGTTTTGTCTCGTATAGCTTATCACCGTATCTATCAGTTAATGTCTCTTGTTTTTTTAATTGATATTTTGACGGGATTTAATTAGTTTATTTTTTGGCATTAACAGCAAAGCACTATGCTACACTCCTGTTATATATACAGTTTCAATGGTGAGGTATAATACTTGTTACACTATTATCTCATTCTCGTCAATAGGTTATCTATACATAATTTATGTTGCAGTTCTGCACAACTTTACACCATAATTGGAAATGCAGTTTGTGATTACTAGCATTGTAAATACACTAGGGATACCGGCACTAGTTTGTAATGTAATTTGACCCTTTTAAATAGGCTACTCTGTAAATATGATTTGTAAGTGCACTTTTAATTGATCAGTTAAATTTTTTGTTGGGTCCAAGTGCTACTGTTATTGAAGTAGATGCGAAAGATCACTTTCATGTTTCATTCGTCTTTGTTGTTTTATCACTTACAGAACAATGCAACTTGACGCAATGCATGTTGTAGGCTCCAAACTTTACTTTGGTTTAAGATGTTGCTGTCCAGAGGAAAAATTTCACAAAACATACTCTTGTTCTTGTTTTGTTATAAACATAGGGTAGTTTTGTTGGGTTTTAATGCTTTATGGATAATACAGCATATATGGATTATATACATTTTGATCATCAGCATTTATCTTTGCTACCTTTCAAGACTAATCTTTGCGATTAACTGGTTAACATTTGTTATATTGAAACTAGCTTGTCACTTTTTGGACGTCCTCACCAGTGGTACTGTACTTGCAGGAAACATCTTGACTTGCAAGTTGTTATGATTAGTTGATGCTTTCTTGACTTTTTGTTTGTTGCTCTAATTTTATTTCCAGAGTGTGTTTTGTAGTTGAATCTATTAAATTATTGTCATTAGAAATTAGTTAAAGATCCTATTCATATACTGGTATATGTATGCTTTCTACCAGAGGCAAAATGTCATGTAAACGCTACTTGTGGTGGTTTTGGGTGCAAGTCTAATATTTAGGTAGTTTTTTTTTTAAGAATGTCATTTGTTAAAGATGCTAGCCGGCTACTGTCTTTTAAGTACTGTAGATACAAACGATTATTTTCATGTTTCATTTATCTTTATTGCTTTATCATTGTCAGGACAATGCAACTGGATACAGTGCATGTTGTACATACTTTTTTTCAGCTTAAGGTGTTGCTGTCCAAAGTGAAATTTCTTTTATGCTTTGACGTTTTGCAGTCTAGTAAATTAATGTGATATCATCTGCAAGTACTACCATTTTTAAACTGTTCTTTGTGCAATATTTTATTCAATAAAGTGTTCTGTTACAGAAATTTATATTACTTGGACCCTATATTGGTTAGAATTTGGAACTTGAATGAATGATGAAGGAAGGTTTTATTTTGGAAATAGTTATTGCTTGTGACTGAATGCTAAAACGCTGAGTTGGAAACCTAGGTCAGAAGCACTACGAAAGAGCTAGCCTTAAATGAAGATTGTGCAGATCACTTTATAGCTAACGTTGTTCCAGATCTAAAAAGTGCTCTTCCTGTTTGAAAGAAAAAATTAATAAACTATATACTAATCAATTTTGCAAAAAACGTGTGATGGAAATAATTTTACATGAATAAATCTTCAATGATCGTACACTACAATGACATTAGAGTTACTCTTTGGCCGCAAAAACAAGGTGCTAGCAGAAACATCCAAAGAACTTCTGAAGAAGATTTCAAGCAGAGGCAATTATAGGATGGAGATCAAGATGCTCTACAACTGAAGGAAAAGAATGGTGTCAAAACAAAATCCAGGAGACAAATGCACACCCACTGTTCATTTAAGGAAGACGGAGATATAATTATCCATAAAAAGTTCTTCATTCAATCAATGATAACACCGGTTTGTAGCAACAACTTCGCAAATCGAAATCACCCGCGAAGACACTGGTAAAACCGTACTTTAATCAGTGCGGTTGTGATCAATTTGCTAAGTCAGGGCAAATAAAGCTCCTATTAAAACGTACATTCGGACGCGTGACAAATTCCAGCAAAGCCCTTGGGCAATGGGCTACCAAGGGAGGAGTAGAAACAGCAAAAGAATGGCAAGAACAGCAATGCACTGAGAAAATCATTCGAAACACTGTCGAAGCATAGACGGACTATGGTCATAGCGACCTTGTGCTACAACAGTGTGGTCCAATTTTGGCTCGCAATAAGTTACGGTGATTTGCACATTTATGTCTGAAAATGTTAACCTAATCTTTGTGTTTGTAGTTTTGACTTCGTTTACGTTTTTTAAATTGAATTCTGAACAGTCTGTACCGCTTCGCTTCATAACTTGTCTGGTGTTTCATTCATCGAATTGCAAAAAACGGATCATTTTTCAATTTGCTGCAATTGTAGGAGCCGAAGGGCAGGTCCTCGTCGGTAGCAAGGAGTACGAGCCGGGGCAACCAAGCAAAATGATGAAACGCTCAACCACCAGGCACTTGTTTAAAACTTTCGGTGGTGACGATCGCTTAGCCCAGGGTTGGGCACTGGGCAAACTTTTTGCATGAAGGGCCGCATTGGAAAAAAAATTTAAAGCCGAGGGCCGCACTAGTTGGGAAAAGAAAAAGGTCATCACCATTGGCGCACCCAGGATTTGGCTGAGGAGAGGCGGGCACAACAGGGGGTCTGGGGGTGACACCCCCAGCCTCTGGAGACCAAAGGGTCCAACGAATTTTTACTGTTTTTACATTGTAAAAACATTTTAGCACACTTTTTTATCAAAAAAAGCAAAAGAGCATGCAATGAGTGCAGTCGCTATGCACAATGCAAAAATATTACCGCAGCTTATGTCTAAAAGCAAAGGCTTTGCTAAATTAAGTGAACGAAGGCTGCAATCATTATTAGTTTGAGAAATTATAGACTTTAAGTCAAGTTTTAGCACCTTACTACTAGGCCAAAAGGGAATGAGGCATGGCACCGTGCCCCCCCTACGTGCACCTATGGTCATCACGACCGCAGATGTCCTATTTTCTTCCCGAAATTAAGTGGAGAGAAAAAAAGGTTATCACGACCGCAGATGACCTATTATCCATGCAATTTCATTAGGATACAAAGTTCATCTTTTTGTTATGTGCCTACGGGCCGCATGAAATGATCTCGCGGGCCGTAGTGTGCCCACCCCTGGCTTAGCCTAACCTTACTGCGAAAAGATAGCGACAGCTATTTTATGCGGTTGACGGTTACATACCGTATACATATTTTTTATCTTTATTCTTCAATCACGAGAAAGCGGCGGAGGCGCTATGCGTAGAACGAATCCAGAGTCGCTTAGAAGTTGTCTTGGTTTCCAAGTTTTTCGGTTGAATTTTCTTCTGACATCTTTAATTTGCTGCTTGCCAGATTTCACCAAGCAGAGATAATCATCGTGAAGCATCTTATCCAAAGACGCAGCAACAAGACTAAGTTGGGAGTTGAACCATTAACCTTGCGATCATGGTTGTCGTTAAAACGACTCTCCAAACCACGCTGCCGCTATTTCATGCAAACTAAGTTTATCCACACCAGATGACAGAGTTGTTAACGTTCACGCCTCTGGAGCGGAAGTTTGGGGTTTAAATTCTGAGTCGGTCAAAGCGGACACAGCTTTGCGACGGCTCACCACCGCTGCGCTATTCATTCCAAAAAACTGAGTTGCACGGCCGCGTAGATGGACCTCGCTAACTCGTTAGCCTACACGCTTGGTGCGGCGAGTTAATTGACGATTTATTTTTTACTTTATAAATCTGATCTTCTTTGCAAATGGCCGAATTAACGTCAATGGTTGTAGTTCATTTTATTTCTGGCTTGCCATAAAACATTCACATCAAAATAAAACACAATCAGAAAAAAAACACAGCGACATGAGTCGGCACATGCTGGAGTTAAAGTAAGTAATAATTAGGCCCATCTTGATCTACTAGCTAAGTAGCAACATCTTCTATTGAACATTGGCCCGCAGGATAAGTAAGCAGCTTTTCATGGCCCGCGATATAATTACGTTGAGCACACTGTGCTGCAACATTCCCTGATTTTGATGAGAAGGGAAGTAGACTGGAAAAACCGTCTACCTCTGTAGTGGTGACTCTCAGGGTTTAATTCCGCATCAAGCCAAACCAAAAAATTTAGTTTGGTATATATTTGCAGATTCCGTGTTTGACGTTCAGAATGGAATAATATATGGGGAGAACAAGCTTGCAACTTTGCTGTACCATTATTTTGCAAAGACCTTGCGTATTCATCTCCATGCAAGCTCCTCGCGCCTCCGTCACTTTCTCGCGATAAAAAAACAGAAGCAATCTAGCGAGTTAAGCAAAAGGGTTGCAAACTTCGTTAAACGTTTCAGCCACTCTACTAATTTGCTAACTTAATTTATTGTGTTACATCAACTTTTAGCGAGCATAATACTGTATATATTAATTTGTATGGAGTTGGCCGAGTGGTTGGTGCATTGGGCTCTGAAGCAGGCTTCGCGGGTTCGATGCTGAACTAGGTCATCTCCATGATGCGTGTACTTCACTACCACAAAAATCCTAAGCTGCAATTAAGTGGCTTGAAATAAAAAAAAAATTTTGTATTATGTCACGTTTGCAAGGCATAAAACACGGAGCAATAAAATAAATTCTGGATTACAATTAATGCAGAGTAACATTTGATCCTGAGACGCTGCTTTTGCCAATATCTATAATTCTTGCGTTGTGACCAAATGATCTAACCGTAGGTGTATCACATCGGTTGTTTTTCTCCTTTGTTATCCAAAATAAGCTTCCAAGGGATCTTGATTAATTCTTCCGGCCAGTACGTAATCTGCTCCTGCCCATAAAATCTCCCTTACAAAAGAAACCGTAGAAGTTGAGGAAATAATCAAGCCTTCCTGTGTACTATCGCTTAAAAGCATTTTTTCCCGGTCGACACGTTCACTACTAGGCAGGCGCCGATTAGCGATATTCTTCCAGTTTTCTACATATTTAAAAAAATCCTTCTTCAACCATTTTAGGCTCGAACCATCCAAGTGCTTGAATGGTTTTCGAAAATTCTCATAATGTGACTTTTGAAATCTTGAACAAAAAATTGAAATTTAAAACCCCGTAAGTTAGAACATCATCAGCAGATCCAGGAGGAAATAATTTTTTGACATAAATTAAACCTAAAATACATGGGCTAAGCGTAACGGCCGTTTGCCCAGTTGCTTTACGCACACGCTATCGGTGCGGAAGGTCTGAAGTTCAAATCTCGGGTCGATCAAATCGGCACAGTGTCGCCAACGGCTCAACACCGCTGCGACGTTCCTTCGGAGCTGTGTAGCCCAGGTGCTAAGCCGCGGAGACGAGCTCCGCCACTTGTTACACGCTTCGGCGTACTACCGCGAGTATAATGAAGATTTGATTTTGAAACCGAAAGAAATGCTGGAGTGCAGTGAGACCAGTTTACTTTACCCATTCTTATCTCCAGTTCTATTTCAATGTTTTGTATTTCTCCATTCACTTATCACAAAAAGACTACAGCTACACTTGGGTAGGCAGCACTTCGGTAAAATACACCTCCACCAGCAGAGAACAAAGTGGCCCAACTGGGAAAGTTGAACGATTTTCGCGTCGATGCCAGCTGCCGCATAAAAAATCAAATCAAATCTTCATTATACTCGCCGTATTACGCCGAAGCGTGTAACGAGTTGCGGGGCCCATCTCCGCGGCTTAGCGCCTGGGCTACACAGCTCCGAAGAAACGTCGCAACGATGGCGAGTCGTTGGCGACACTGTGCCGATTTGACCGGCCCGGGAATCGAACCCCAGACCTCCCGCACGATATCCGTTGCGTAAACATGAAAGCTTCCCGGTGTTCTGAACTCGAGCAGGGAAACTGTGAATACGGCACGGTATGGTACTTTTTCTTAATTGGACCAGAACGAAAGGTCGCCTTCGAAAAGTGCCGATTTGCAAAAAACTTGTTTTAAAAGCTACGCATCTTTCGACAGAAATTTATCAATGATGGATTAGCGAATTATCATTGAATGCAACGTCTCGGCATTGTTACGTCATAGTAGCCTAACTTGACGTCAAAAAATATTTTTTACTACGAAAATCGACTGTTTTTTCGTAGCTTAATATCTCAAAAAGTACCGTAAAATGGGGATACTTTACCCATTAGGGTCAACTTAAGTTTTGTACAAAATTTTTTCAACTTTATTCGTTTTCTTTTGAAGCATCTACATAAATCTTCATTATACTCGCGATAGTACGCCGAAGCGTGTAATGAGTGGCGGGGCCCATCTCCACGGTTTAGCGCCTGGGCAGCACAGCTCCGAAGGAACGTCGCAGCGGTGGCGAGCCGCTGGCGCCACTGCCGATATGACCGGCCTGGGAGTCGAACCCCAGACCTCCCGCTCCGATAGCGTGCGCTTAGCAACTGAGGGGTTTGATTTTCGGGCCGGTCAAATCGGCACAATGTCGCCAACGGCTCGCCACCGCTGCGACGTTTCTTTGGAGCTGTGTAGTCCAGGCATTAAGCAGCGGAGATGGGCCACGCAACTAGTTACATGCTTCGGCGTAATACGGCGAGTATAATGAAGATTTGATTTGATTCGCAACTACATAAGCTTTGTTTTTAATGTAAAAAATGTGATATAGAGCAACAATTTCTATCTCAAACCTACTTAAGAAAATGCCGTATAAAAAAAAACGAAAAAATGTATCCCTAAAAATTTGCCATGGGGATCAAAGGTCACTTATGGCAGACAACTTATGCAAAAACTTGTTATAAGGTCACCGATATGCAAAAACAAAATTTTAAGCCAAAGATATTTTAAAAAAATATTTACAAGACTTTCTTTGAAAAAAATTGGTAAATTTGTATTTTGCTTTTACTTTGCCCATGTGACCATGTGGAGCTGTAATGTACATAATATGGTGTAAATAGGATCTATCTGCGGCCAGTGAACTACCGGACTATCTGCGGCCAGTGAACTACTGGTACCAATATTGCAGCTTGTAAGGTGAGTGCAATGTGCATTATGAGATTAAAAATGCTGAAAACTGCAACACTAACTGGTAAACAAGATTTGCACACGATAATGTACACGCATGTAAGTCAAACTGCCATGCCAAGCAGTTAAAAGTGAGCAATTTCGTTTCTTAAAAACACCTAAACTGGGTAAAGATGCATGTCACAGTGTTATCATTGCCAATAGAAGCATAGGGTGACTGGAAAATCTGGAACAAGCATCATGGGCAAAGTTTAAAGTAGTCGGACAACTTTGCCCACTTTAAAAAAATAAAAAAAAATTAGTAAATTTTTGGACTTCACCCTATTGGTTGTAAGCAATGGTATTACACAACTCTTTGGTAGTGTATAGGATACCTATTTTGAAGAAAAAAATCATCATTAGAACAAAAGTTATACACAAAATAACGAAAAACTTTTAATTTTTTGGGGCAAAGTATCCCTACTTACGGCAATTGGAATTTTTTTGGCAAAATAGTTGCATTTTGTAGAAACAAAAATTCGTTCATCTTTACACCAAAAACATGAAAATTTTCGATCTCCGTTAAACCCCCCCTTTAAACGAGGATCTTTGTGCCAAGTACAATTTTCGCAAAAATTTTTTACGCAATTAAACTTACTCACCTGTGGACGGTAATACAGGATTTCTCATTCGATAAGTACATTTAACATCTCAAGAGCAAGAAGTTTCAAGACAGTACGATTGGCAGAAAGTCCATCAACTAAAAAGTATTTTTAGAAATTAAAAAGCAGCTAATGGAAAACGTGCAGTAGGTGTAGAAGTAGCGACGCTGCTGCTGGTATTTGACGTTAACAGTTTTATCCTTAGGCCGATCAATCGGGCGACATAGAATGGTGACAATCGTCAAATGGAGCAACTTTGTCTAAGTGAAAAGACACAGATGTTGGCCTAACAAACTAGCTGGATGCGCCATCGCAAAAGTCTTATTTCACTTTTTGAAAAGTTTACTAACATGACGTAGTCTAAGCAGTGGGTACAAAAAGAAAAGCATTGCATCTTACTTACAAACCAATCCAAAAATAATGCAATTAGTTTAAAATGGAATGTCCATTACCTCTACCACCACCAAAAACAGTTTCTGATTGCATAAAAAGCAATCACACCATCCTAGTGTTTATTCATAATTTTTAAAAATCATTTAACATTCGTTACCAGCAATCTACACATCTGATCAAGACAAGCCTAGTATGAAATCACACTAACTCAATCAATTAATCCCAGCATTAGCTTAAAAGCATCTCGAAACAAACACCAACGAGAAGTAGAAGATTGCATTACCACGATAAAACTAGTCCCACATTTGTTGCTCAGAGCGCACTGATAAAAATTTGAATTGTCAGCGTGGCAGTACATGGCTGGTGCTCGAGCATAGGCCAGATTTTCTAATTATAATAATTTGTTTCTTGTGGTTATCGCTTTAGTTAGAATGAATTCCAATTGCGCAGTTGGCAAAATAATCACACATTACTCTCTTGAAAACAGCTAACATATGAGTTGCCAAGAGTCTTTGCTTGAAAGAGAGACTTTACAGCTCCATTACCAAAATCCGCATATCCCACTATCAGTGGCGACTCCACCTTTTTATGGCTACTCGGGCTCGACATAAACAGTATTAAAAAAACGGGAAAAAAATCAATAAAATAACAATTTACACAGCCGTTAAATTATTGCAAAATACTTTTATTTATACATAAAGTTTAATCTTCTCAATTTGATGGCAAATTTATACAAAATTTGTGGTGTAGCTCTTTGTTATCAGCTAACTATTTTGAGTCAGAGAGGAACAGACATTTATGACAAAACAAAAAGCCTGCATTTACTAAATGGAAGCATGATGGCAGACGTCCTACGAAATCTTTTTTCTATTCCACTCTCCAATTGTAGCTCAGGCTATTTCTCATGAGCCCGAGTTCCACAAACAAGTCAAGGAAAGAATTGTGTGAAACTACGTAACAAACGTTTGCATTGTGTGGCTCAGGCAAATGCGATCGAGCCCCAGTAAGATTTAATAGGGAAAAAGGCTTTTGCCTCGTTTGTCTCTTTCTTTTCTCCGCAATGCGGCTTGGGCTATTTTCCTCTAACCAGAGCTTCTGAGATACACAAATCTTTGAGCGAAAAACGCAACTGCCACTGCACACTTTGGTGGTTTTTACGATGACTGTTTCTTTCAATGAACTTGATACGAATTAAGTTAAAAAAAGCTTTATGCGTATTTCTTAGAATTTAAAAATAACAAGCCTTCCATCATTTCAGAACTTGGGCTCAGCCCGAGTGCCGGAGTTGCCTCTGCCCACTATTATATTTTACCCAATGCCGCAGAATATGCAAGTTCTTCTGTAAGGCAGCATGACCGTGTTTCAATAAAATGCATAATGTTAAAATAAAACCGCACAAATGCAACTAATTGGTGTGTTTTCGTGCTCGATTATTGTTGAAGTAGTGGATAAGATTGTGTTAATTCTAAAAACAAGATGCTAGAAATGCGAATCATGTATCAACGCATTACCAGTACCAGCAATCAACCACTAACCTTTGATAGTTATTTCATTAAACGCCAAAATCATTACCTTTTAGTGCTCTGGTTCACGCCGTTTTGTGTTAAGTTGTTTTTAATCCTCTTCATTATATCCATCTGCAATCTAACTGTGACAGATTCAAACCTGTTTTGTTCTTGTCAGAGCTTTCTTGTGGTGGGTAAAATAATATATAATAATAACAATCATAATAATACAGTTTTTTTATATCACGATCACAGTTGCAAAGCTTATGCTACTTTCTAACCAGTTTAGAAGTAACATAATAAAGCAAAGATTACAGATTAAAACATTAAACCATGTAAAATCACTAAGACTTTTTTAGGTTGAAATTAAATTAATGTAGAAACATACGAAGCAGATCAAACAGTATTGACAACAAACCATACGTTATAGTATACTGGAACAGTTATAATATTTATCAAATTGTTCATCATCATAGCCTACAATTCCTAATTTTTTGATAATGTACTTTCATATTGCTTAAAGAAATGAGTTATTAACGCAGATTTAAACGTAGACAATATTGATACAGTATATAATGTTTCTAATATCATTTGGTAGATTAGTTTTATCTAGGTGAAATTTGTAAGCAGACGAAGATTTGGCATGCAATTGCAAGCAAAACCTGTTAAAACATAGTCTGCTTCAATTAAGGCATACTAAAAAATGTTTGGCCGAATCAGGTCTAATAAACAAAATTTAGGTGTAGGAGGAAGCGCTGAAGTCCTAAGTCAAAAAAGTGCGATACGTGAACACTGTAGTGAACATATGTGACTGTCTGTCGCTGAGGTTAGACGTGTTATTTTTGCTCTCAATTTAAACCGATTTAATTAGTTAAACAGTGGAAAAAAACGGCTAAATTATAGTCTAAAAAGATTTTGAAAAGAAAATTCTTAAGCTAGTCTTGCGGAATCAGTAATTGGGTGGATTCAAGCAGATAAAAGTCAATTTTTTTCAAATAATTTGTCAGTAGCCTGGAAGCAACCACGAGGTATTTTTAAAATTAGCCATTTTTCCATTTATTTCGTCACAAAGCAATTCCAACAGTATGGCAAGAAAAGGGCAACCTAAAAATTTTGATGAACGAAAAACAGACAAAAACCATGATTCTCGCCAGGAAGAATCGATATCGGTTAGCAGTTTAGTTGAAAAGGCAGTTCAACAAATAAAAAAAGATTTCGCAGATAAGCTTGACTCTTTGCAAGCTGAGCTGGTTGAAGTGAAAGAGAGTCAAATATTTTTATCTTCAAAATATGAGGAACTTAAACTGGACAATGACAAGCTAACAGTAATCAACCGACAACAGGAACAAGAAATCAGCAAGTTGAAAAAACAAATTGTCAAGTCCAAAATTCAAGGGGAAAGAGAGGCTGAAAAAATTGATAGCCTTGAACAGTATGGCAGACGCCAAAATTTGGAAATAACAGGAATCCCAGTAAAAAAAAAACGAAAACACGAATAAAATTGTCATGGAAGTTGCTAAGCTTTTAAATGTGGAGATATCCCCTAAACAAATTTCAACGTCACATCGAATTGCCTCTCGGACCAACAAACACAAGAATAATGAATCGCAACCTCCAGCTCCGATCATTGCCCGCTTCGTCAATCGTGATGTTCGTAACGAACTTTATTACAATCGCAAGCTGGCTCATAATTTGGACCTCAAAGGATTTTCAGTAGAAGGAACGCATCGCATTTTCATTAATGAAAATTTAACTCAAGCCCGAAAGAAGTTATTCTGGATGGTTAAGCAAAAAGCGAAGCTAGCGGATTATAAATATTTTTGGACGATGAATGGAAATATTTATACAAGAAAGCATAATGACTCCCACGCTCTTATAATAAAAGGAGAAAAAGACCTTGACTTAATTAAGTGATCTGACATGTTCTGTTTTAGCTTTTTTTTTGTTTTTTTTGTTTTTAGTCTGTTATTGTCAAATTGCCTTCAACACTGATGACGTAAAGGATTGTTCGTTTAATAACTCTGATATTGTAACTGCAGCTGTTAATTCATTGACGAATAACTTTTATCCTTGTGAATATTATAGCATTAACGATATTCCATTAAATAAGTCTAATTCAAAATCTTTAAATATTTTTCATTTTAACATCCGCTCACTTCCAAAAAATAAGGATTTGTTTCATGAATTTGATGTATACTTCCGATCTCCCCTGAAATAATTTGTTTATCTGAATCTCGAATCAATCACCAACCGCTGTCCAATCTCGAATTACCTGGTTATAAGCTTTTTCATAATGACTCTGCCACTAGAGCAGGTGCTGTAGCTATTTATGTGAATAACAACATTTGCGCTGAATTAATTCCGGAATTGTTTTTAGATATTGATGGAGGTGAAAACCTTTGGTTAAAGCTTAATGATGCTGATGTAGTTATTAGTGCTATTTATCGACACCCAAAAAATAATTCCAAGCTCTTTCTAGATCATTTAAACGAAAGTCTAGCCCATAATATGCTTAAGAACACTAAGGTTTATCTAGTTGGTGATTTCAATATTGACATTGCATCTACGTCAAGTGCATCTAACTTTGCTACTGATTATATTAATTAGTTGGCTAGTAATGGTTATTTCCCCTTGGTCACCCTTCCCACACGTGTTACTGAAACCTCCTCGACAGTCATTGACCACATAATCACTAACAATCACAAACATTCTATTATACCCGAAACTGATTTTAACAATTATAGACCAATCTCCATCCTTTCTACTTTTTCAAAAATTCTGGAAAAACTGATTTGTGATAGAACGCAATCGTGTCTTGATAAACACTCCATATTACTATCTACTCAACATGGCTTTCGACCTTTCCACTCTACTTCACATGCTATGCTTGATCTTTTAACTTTCACTTATGACAACATCAATGATAATAAACACACTGCTTTCCTGTTATTAGATTTTAAAAAAAGCGTTTGATACTGTTAATCATATTATATTATTGCGTAAACTTCAACATTATGGTATAAGACAGGGATGTCCAACTGCGGCCCACTCAATGTTTTGATGCAGCCCACTATCGACTCATTAAATTTTTGAAGGCCATCTTGTTAAAACTAAATTAACATTGAATAATAAATTGCTATTCTTTTTTAAATTCCGGTCATTTCTATTCTTTTTCAATAATAAATTCCAGGCATTTCTATTTCAATAATAAATTCATTAATAAATTCCAATAATTTCAATAATAAATTCCGATAATAAATTCCGGATTTCAAAATTCCGGTCATTTCTATTCTTTTTGATTGTTTACAGGGAATCTGTGACATCATAATCCAGCATGTACTAATTCCTTGAAGGTTTTATTTCAAATGTTCTACCTTGGGCAGAACGAGTAGAGACTTAGATTTGGGGTGTGCAGTTCTTTTAAAGGTTAGAATTTTTTTTTTTTTCAGGAAGGTGGGAGGTTGCTATGCTGCACTGATGAGACCATAATAAGGTTGAAATGCGTCTGCAGCTGCAAATGAGTGGGTTGCCATGAGGGCTTCTAGTGATGTGGGCTAGTTAGGCTACCAGTAACTTAGTTGTGGGTTAGTAGTTATAGACTCTTTCGTTGGTTATCGTTGTTTGGGGCCAGTCGCCTGCCAAAAATAGGGCGCAACCTAGAAAAGAGATGAAGTCAAGATGTCCAGATGAAGCAATGCAAAAAAGAGTCTTTACAGTCTGGAATGAGTTTAGCCTGGATTGGCTGTATGTAGCAAGGCCGACGAGACTTTTGTTATAGTCGATAAATTAACATTATTGGATTAATTATTATATTAATTAATTATATTAATTGATTTTTAATTTTTCTTTGTTGTTGAGAAAAATGCATTTTCAGTAAGCTATGGCTTAGTATACCTATTAATGGTTGTCACGTTATTATATTAAATTGCTATGCGCTAGAGCTAAATTGGTTAATTTCCACGACTGCATTTTCTTTTAAGTTAATTTTGGTGTTAGTTAATTACTTAGTTTACATTAGCAACGTTAGAGAAACTTTAATTTTTATTCTACGTGTTATTTGCTTCTTGAATCTGGTCGATCTGGTCGATGTGCTTCTTGAATCTGGTCGAATGTGGTTAATTAAATTCAATGTTTTTTTATGTATAGCTAGATAAAAACATTACAATATTTACAATGTTGTAATAATGTAAATAAACTGTATTCACATGGTTTTGTTTATATTGTAATTTTTCCATTAAATTGTATTAAGATGTTCTGGTAGTTTTGCGGCCCAGTTAAATATTTAAGTTTGCAATGCGGTCCATTAAATTAAAAGGTTGGACATCCCTGGTATAAGAGGTGCTGCCTATAATCTCTTTGCTTCTTTTTTAACTAACAGGTTTTAGTTTGTATCTATAGGTAATGTTAAATCCAATTTTATGCCCATTACTTGTGGAGTCCCACTAGGGTCTGTTCTTGGCCCTCTTCTTTTCACTTTATACATAAACAATATCTCTAATTGTACCACTTGTAAACCCAGGCTTTTTGCCGATGACACCTGCCTTATGCTGAGTAATTGAAATTTGTCGCAATTAAATTCTAACATTGACGAAGAAATAACCAACGTTAATAATTGGAAGATTGCAAATAAATTGATATTAAATATTGCTAAATCAAGCGTAATCTTAATAAATTCAAATAATAAAAATTACTATAATTCTAATGCGCAAGCCTACGATCTGCCTTCAAAATTAATGTCGGTCGAAACTGCTAAATACTTAAGTATAACGTTTGACAACCGTCTCTCTTTTGAAAAACATATCAACAATTCAGTAAAAAAACTCTCTAAAGCAGTTGGAATATTATGTAAAGTTAAAAATTTCTTAAATTCGCAAGCACTTCTCCAGCTTTACTATGCTATCTTTCACTCGCATTTACAATATGGACTTATTATATGAGCTTCCACTTTCAAAACCTATCTTAAAAAATTAACTACCCCACAAAACAAAGCAGTAAAAATTGTTGGTGGTGGTAAGTATTTTGATCATGCAACTCCTTACTACTCTAAATTACGCATTTTAAAATTGGTTGACCTTTTGATATTACAAAAGGCATTATTTGTTTTCAAATACAGAAGCAAAGCTCTTCCTTCTGTATTTAAACATTATTTTTCTGAAGTATACAATGACAGATCTACACGGTCGGTTATCCAAACTAATTATTTTATTCCCTTTACAAAATCTACTATGTTACAAAGATCTATTAAATATCAGGGTCCTGTTGTTTGGAATTCTCTAGATTTAAACATTAAAAAGCGAAACTCCTTAAAATTGTTTAAATACCATCTAAAAAAGTCACTGTTGAGTAAATATTGTTCTCCATTGATTACAACCTAACCTCATGTTCTTCCTTACTCCATTTTTCCCTTTATATCTTGGGTAGGATGCTGTGTTTTTAGCCTTTTGTTTTTTGTTGTTTTTCTTTTTTTGTTTCTCTTGTTAAGCCAAGTTATGATCCTCGGTCTTTATTTAATTCTTCAAGGTGGCTGCTGACTCGAAGACCACTCAACTGGTCGCTCGCAGTCTCCTCCTCGCCTCAGTTGTATAGGTTACCAAATTTTACATCGTGTCATAATATTTAATTGGGCGTCAATAAACAAAGTTTAGTTACAGTTTAGTAGTGCATAATGGTTACGGCAATTTTGACGCAGCAAGAGATCAAGTAATCTGCTTTCACAGCAATGAATTATTGAAATAGAGCAATAAAGTGTAAAGATTAATCGACAAGCAAAATAAAACCTCTGCTGATGCAACCTCGAACCATTATCAAAATGCAGTTCAATGTATATACTCGCTTAGATATCTACAAATCACATATATAAACCAAAGTACCTGTACCACACTATTTTTACTGGAGTTGCTATTTGATACAGAATTATTTATGTCGGCCTACATAGCGACAATGCTTAAAAATATACCGGTAAAGCTGGTAATGCTTAAAAAAAAAGAGGTAATGCTTAAAAAAGTAAAAAAAGTAGAGAACTCATTGTTTTACTAACCTTATAGTGGGTGGTGAATATCTTCTTTCGTATTCTCCACAGTCTATGTGGTCTATTAGCAGATTAGTTGCCTGTAACAGTGTAACTCCTTTTGCTTACTCCACTATGTACCGATACAACATGCTACATGCATTGCATCCTATTGCATTGTTCTGAAAATGATAAAACAATAAAGACAAACATCGTAAATAAAATGTGTAAATATGATAATCATACCGGTACGTATCTACTTAAAAGCTAGCAGCATCTTTGATTGATATTCTTAAAAAATCTGAAAAATTGACATTCCTGAAAAATCTTGTTTTAAAGTACAGTAACCCGACATCAGGCCTAGTCTACAGGTCTAGCTACCACAAACTACGTTTTTGTGACATACTACTATCTCGTTGCTAATGCAGAATGGCTTATGGCAGCTAGCATACGAGCGATTCATACATTAGCTGAAACACGTCAGTTTACAGTAACTTCTGTGATCTGTCCACCGAAAGCAGGTAGGCTACATCCTGACATCAGCAGATCAACATACCGGTACACCAATGCACCAGCAGCCAGTAACATAAAATTAAAAATGTCAAACTACTGATACCGGTATTTTGTAACTGAACCGAACCCTAACTAAATTTAACCCTGACTGAACCTAATCCCAACCCAACCCAACCGGACCTGGGAGCTGATGCTAGACGCTACCCCCATACCGGTAGTCTAGTCTAGCCGCTGGTATTCCAAAGGATATCGGTACTGGTAGCTTAACAGTATCCGTACTTTTTTGCTGCCACTGAAACAAGTTACTGATGAATGAGTTGAGTAAATCAAAATTACCAATTTTATTAAGTTACCTAAAAGAATAATAAGCACAAGACCACGTGGGCTAGTCTAACAACTTTCCATACCCTGCAACTGCAACATGGCTGGTACCGGTACCTGCATGGGTACTGGTAGCTTGCTCATAACTTGCCTACCGTATATGTCAATATTTTTGCATATGTCCGCAATTGTATCTACCAATCATAACAGTATTTTATCAATCAAACTCCAAGCCACTTTATTTCAAAATGTTTCAACAAAACCATCAAGTGCACACTGCACAGTCAGTACAACAGAGCCTCAGGCCAGTACACTACATGAGTTCATGGTAAAAGGAAAAGGGCAACACTGACTGTTTTAATTAGCATATCACCATGGCAATTAAAAGGCGATTTAAGTGTTTTTTGCAATATAGATAAATTGCAACCATTTAACACAAACTGCAGCAATATAATAAATTGCAGCAATTTAACACATATTGCTGTAATATAATTAAATTACAACAACTTAAGAGCAAGACAATTAAATTGCAACAATTTAACACAAATTGCAGCAATATGATTAAATTGCAACAATTTAATACATATTGCAGCAATATCGATAAATTGCTACAATATATTATATTGCATGTAATTTAACCAAAATTAACAGAAAAAATGATGCAAAATTTCATAATGCATATAGCTTTACAAACGGCGCCCCATAAATATGCGTCTCATCTACTCAATCTAAAACTCCCGGAAAATTAGTAATACTGTAAAATTTGTGCTCGATTTGTTCTCTTTCTGCGTGCGTTGCAGACATGTAAATGAACTGCCCCTCTTTCGCACGTAGAGCTTCCACGAAATCATTTATGTTCAAGCATCGACTTACAGTGGGTTTTGAAACATCTAAAGCATTCTGTACACTATTTTAAAAACTTCCAGATGCTAAATACTTTAAGGAAACCAGAATTTTTGCTTCCAGCGTAAAGCCTGGTCTACACTGAGGCCGTACCAGGCAGAGAAAAGTCAAGTCAAGCCAAACGACGAGTCTACACTGGAATTGTAAAATGGTCAGACGCGGCGTGCTTTTTAAGTGCATGATGCAATCAAACGTCATCATAATAACTTGGAGTTGGCAGAGTGGTTGGTGCTTTGGGCTGACGAGCTTATTTCGTGGGTTCAGGATCAGGATCAATTTTTATTGTTAACTTCAAAGGCATAGATCAAAACATAACAAAAGAAAAATAACAAAGTAAAATTAAATAAATAAGTAAACGAGCACAAATCTATTTTGAGAAATAAAGCTAACAGAAGTCAATACCCGTCTAAGTCGTCTTGCACGATGTATGCACTTCTAAATAAAAACATAAGCTGAAATTATGCGGTTTTTATGATAAATTCGATTCCTGTTTGAGTCAGTCTGCAAATAAGCCTACTGAGATAAGATGTAGGTATTTTAAGACAGCAGTAGCCTATCAGTATTTTTACAGAAAGTAATAGTAAGCCTACGGACTTAATTATACCAAGCAGTGATGATGTCCTTTGTTCGACAGCGATGACAACTGGAGAAGTAACTGAGATTTTGTATTGAAGGACTACTGTGCTGAAACGTCGCAACTTTCGAGATTGGTGCAGCAATATAGCATTGAGAACTAGAGGCATAGCTGTTGGTGTACAGTAGTTCCCCAATATCACAGAAGTTTACAAAACCCTGCTCTGGGAAAAAACAAATGGCCAAAAGTTGAGTTGTTGCAGATTGGTGTGCTACTGTGTTATAGGCATAATGTATAGGAGGTTTAAAAAATGCTGAGATTACGCCGGAGATTTATTGTATTACTGCTTATATGGAAGAGATATCTGAAGCCATTACTTCATTCCAAGATTAAGAAAAGGAGATACTGGATTCACCCCCTGCTACAGAAGCGAGAAAGCGCCTTGGAAGGTAAAGTAGACGTAGTTTGGAGGTGAAGAGTAGCGTATTTGTTTCGTACGGGGTGAAAACTTCTTTATTGTAGGGCTATAGTAACCTTTAAAACTTTTCAGAATAGGATAAGGAGCTGAATTTGTTTTTGCAAGCCTCCGTAACTTGGGCTTGGCTGTCAATATTAGCGCTCGTGTGCAGTGATCTCATCATATGTTTTTTCGTATGTTGGCTCTAGTAAGCTCGAGGGATCTGTACCTACCAGCACAACCGCGCTAGAACTTCTGAATTTTCTCATCCCAATTTTTTTTTGTTACCTGTAACTAGGGCCGGCGCTAAGGTGGGCCTGGTCTCCCCAATCGACATGCTTGGCCCCCCAATTAACAAGCTTTCTCTTTTGAAAACATCGGCTTGTGTGCTTAATTTATAATTTTGGCCCCCCCTGATAAACGATTGGCCCCCCTAAGTCGACTGCTCTGGCGCTGGCTCTGCCTGTAACATTTTTAGACCTTTGATTCCGCTTTACCCCAACACAAGAGAAACTGTGTCATCTGATAAAACTTCACATTGTTGCGAGGCATTGTACTCAAAAACAAACAATAATGCTGAGTTTTACAGGTGATTATCATCGATTGGTGGCAGATCTGCGAAAACTTCGAAAAGAACACTTTTTTTCGGCGTTTCGTATGACGCCCTTATTATTTGATAAGTTATTGAACAAATTAAGACGCCGTATTCGAAAACAAACAACTCGTTAACGAAAACACATATCGCCAGAAGAGAGGTTATCTGTGACTTTAAGGTGAGCTTGTGAAAACTGTCGCAGATAAAATTATTGTCAAGGAGTAGGAATGTGTGAGCAAGATTGAATTACATAATTTAGCCATCACGCTTCTCGTCACATGGAATGCGTAATCGTTCTATTCCAATGCCATGTGGTTATGCTTCAGTTATTGTATAGCGCGTACCGGGTACGTATTCTGACTCCAGCGACCACGCTATAAATCCTTTATTGGTGATGCTTCAGTCATTAGTCATGTCGAATAATAATATTCCTCAAATAGTAACAGCGTTGAATGAAATGGATAATGCTCAAACAATTACAAATTCAAGATGAAATTGAATGAATCCTCGAATAATAATCGCTTTGACTAAAATCATATGATTGAATCTTTCATCACAACTTCCACTTATAAATAAAATGAGATCTGTATGACCTTGTGCTGATAATTTTAAAGAATCAGTAGCTATGCCCCACTAGCACCAAAATCCCATGTAACTATAAAATGATTCATAATAAAAAATTAAAGAATTACACCAGAAAAATCCTCCGTGGCCATACAGGTCTTGTTAACAGCACGCACGCACTAGATCGGAATATGTGTCTGAGTCACCGCCCGCTGTGTCGCGCTCGTCTGTTCATTGTTCAGTCTACGTCAATTTGCAAGCTTGCAGATGTTTGCTCTGCAATTTTCGCACCTGCAATGCCCACACGCCATAATTGTTATGCCGTTTTAACTTCTATTCACAGATTTCTTGCAACTGGGGACAGTTACTTTACGATTGCCACAGCATACAGAATGATTAAGTTTGTTGTCGCAAACATTGTTCCAGAAACATGCTCCGCGATCTGGGATCTTTTACACGCTGAAGTGATGCCTGTTCCAAATAGAGCAAAGTGGGAAAAAATAGCCAGCGAGTTTAAGGATTTTTGGCAATTTCCCAATTTCTTGGGCTGCATTGATGGCAAGCACGTCGCTGTGCAAGCTCCGAAAAATTCCGGGAGTTTGTTTTTCAATTACAAAAAATATTTCAGCGTGGTTTTATTGGCAGCGAACGATGTTCAATGCGGTTTTACTCTCGTCGACGTAGGTGCTTATGGGAAGCAAAGTAACGCTAACGTATTTGCGCGCTCTGCGTTCGGAAAAAATGCCGAAGCAAAGTGACTCTAAATTGCGATTCCAGCGAAAAAGCTTTACCCAACACTTCAGGACCCGAAATGTCATGCATTTGTGAGAGACGAGGCGTTTCCACTTCTTCCCAACCTAATGCGCCCTTTTCCAGGAATAAATCTGTCCCATCAACAACGAATTTTTAACTACCGACTATCACGAGCCAGGAGAGTCGTAGAAAACATGTTTGGCATTATGGTATCAAGATTTCTTGGTCTTCGACAGCCTTTACTCTTTGATCCGGGCAACGCCGAAAAAGTTATTGAAACCATTGCTGTTCTGCATAATTTTTTGAGATTGGAGTTCGGAGTTCGTTACCTCGGAGAAACAACATCAAATGCCAATGTTGATGCCACACAAGACAGTCAATTAATCAGCTTTCGAAGAAGTGGGGGTCGTTCCGTAACAAAAGCAGTTCAAACAAGAAATTTTTTCGCCACATGTTTCGCTAGTCCATCTGGATCTATTCCGTGGCAAGAGGAGTACATCAACGCAACGTCTTAGATATATATTCTTTTTATTTTGACTGCTTCGATTTATCCGTATAAGCCCATTCGTTGCATTCGTAATTTTGTTTCGTGAAAATGTTCGCTCTATCAAATAAAATGCCAAACAATTCTTTCTTCTCAGATTTCACCCAAAAAAATGGTGCTATTGCACATCGACATTAAAAAACTTTACTTCTCACAAAAACGCACTCACGCCATTGTTTCATTTTATACCAGCTTATCCATACACCTATCTTACATGATGCTTAAGCTTACGACAAACACGTCATGAACAGCATGTTAATTGACAAAGAACGGGTACAGCTGTGTAAAGTACTACACTAGCATGTCACTGGTTTTTTATTCGATATCAAGACGCGCTTCCTTAAGAGAGTCAAAACAAAACCAACAAAAAGTCCACGACCAAGAAGTGGAGGCGGAATCAGAAGCGGAAGCGGTTTCTAAAAAAAAAAAAAAAAGAAAAAATAGAACAAAGTCCTAAACGGCCCGAGACGCTATTAAGACGCAAAACAGTAACAACACAGTTAACTTTCAAAAAATAGAGATAACCTAACTTACGCAGTACGTAGTAGAAATAAACATAATGAACGCACGTTACGTTAAACTATAATGTCCAAATTAAAAGAAACAGACGACCAGACTTACAACAAATAATAAACATAACTTACGTACCGAATAATTTTCCACCGTGACGTCCAGATAGAATTAGACAGAGTAAAGAGAGGACCATGCTCAGAAGAACGATGAACTACAAAAATGAACAGGGCGGCGCCCCGTCCTAAGATGTAACTACTATGTCACGTGACAGAAAAGATTAGAAAAAATGGCAAGATTTTAACGTAGAAACGAAAATAGAAGCGTTTTGATGACTAATTAAGATTGCTACAAAAAAGAAACAAAAGAGCAAAGGCGCCAACTGAAAGAACGACAGATTGCCTTAAACGCTTGTACAATTCGCCACAGTCAAAACAAAAAAGGGAATTAAATTGCGTAATTACTTAACACTCCCCCCCACAAAATGTGAACCCCCCGGTGAGCATTTTACGGGAAAAAACGTTAAGTAATAGCTCATGGTAGAAGAGTACGATACTAATACACACAAGCATCAGCTAAGCCTATTACAATCTTCTTCTTTTTGTTATGCTTCTTCAACCAGACAAAGTTTGTGAATTGGTCTTTTGAGAGTTGTGACGCCAGTTTTGACGAGAACAGTTCTTACGGTTCCATTAGAATCAAGATAAACGGATGTAATCCTTCCCAATGCCCAGCGTGAGCGTGGTGCGGAATCGTCCGCGATCAGAACGACATCGTTGATTCTCAAATTGCGTTGCTTATTGAACCACTTTTGACGATGAATTATGTGGGGAAGGAACTCGCGTTTAAAACGCTGCCAAAATTGGTTAGCGAGAAATTGCGCTTGCCTCCAACGGTGACGTGGGTAACGTTCCTTTTTTTCGAAAAGTCCTGGTGGCAAGTTAGCGTTTCCTTTTAGCAGCAGAAGGTGATTAGGAGTTAGGGGTTCTTCTCCGGGTTCGAAAATGATCGGTACGAGCGGTCGAGAATTTACGATAGATTCTGCTTCGGCCATGACGGTTAGAAGGACCTCGTCTGAAATCGATTGACTGGTTAGCAAAGAAGACAAAATTCTTCGCACTGACCTGATTAACCTCTCCCACGAACCGCCCATGTGGCTGGCAGCAGGAGGGTTGAAAGTCCATTGAACGTCTCTTTGGCGTAAGTAGTCGTTGATTTGAGATTGGTTCCATTCTTTCAGTGCGTTGCGTAAAACTTTGTTTGCTCCGGCCAGATTTGTTCCCTTGTCGGATCTAATGTGTCCAGGTTGACCTCTGCGAGCGATAAACCTGCGTAAAGCATTTAAAAATGAGTCGGTAGTCAAGTCATGCGATATTTCGATATGGACTGCTCGTACAGTGAGACAAGTGAAGATGCAGCCATATCGTTTCACCTGTTTTCTGCCTTGAGTCACGAAGATTGGACCAAAGTAGTCGATTCCGACATGGGAGAAGACAGGCTTGTCTAGCTGCAGTCTCCCTGGAGGAAGATCTGCCATAAGCTGAGAGCCAAGAGAAGCATTCCTTTTTCTGCAGAACAGGCATTTACCTATAACTCGACGAACTGTAGTACTACCTTTGATAATCCAGAATTTTTGTCGCAATGAGGACCAAGTGTGCCCCATACCGGAATGGCCAACTTTCGCGTGATGATCCAAAATTATAAGTTCCGTGAAGTGAGAATCGCTAGGCAGTATGATTCGAGACTAACGGGGGCGTTTCGTAGCCTACCACCCACCCGAACCACATCATGTAAAATAATAGGACTTAATTTTTGGAGAAAGCGCGGGAGTTTGGACATTCCACGTCCGCCGGAACCTACGAAAGAAATGAGGTTAGAGAAATGTTGCTTTTGCACATGCTTAATAAGTTCCGTCTCAGCCTGTTGCAAGTCCTGTACTGTTAAGTCAGAGCAGTCAAACTTTGCATGTTTAGATTTAACTTTTGCTCGCAAAAAGTTTTTAGCTCTTAATATCCAAGCCACTGCCTTCTTTACACGATTAAGTGAAGAATAACGAGCAATAAGTTGATCTAAGATGTCGCGTTCTGTTCCTGACGTAAGCAAGAAAACCGAAGCATTGATTTGCATTGGAATATCGAACTCTAGAAGCGGAGGTAAAGGAATGGGACTTTGGGGCCAATAATCCTCAGTTTTCCACAAAAAGTCCGGACCTAAAAACCAATGCTGCGACTTAAGTAAAGCTTTAGCAGAGCACCCCCTGGAGGCCAAATCGGCTGGGTTTAGTTTTGAGGGAACATGTCTCCAGTTTTCAACTCTAGAATGTGTTTCAATCACGGAGATGCGATTGGCTATAAACACGGGGAACCGTTTTTTACAGTTCCTTATGGTTTGAAGAACAGCGGTAGAGTCGCTCCAAAAAGTTGAGACACAGGTGTCACATCCAAGCTCTTTTCGGATCATTATATCCAGCCGCACAGCAAGTACTGCTGCGGTTAGTTCGAGTTTAGGAATTGAAAGAGTTTTGAGAGGTGCCAATCTACATTGACCAATCAATAGACAACAATGAATACTACCTTGTTCGTTGGTCAACCGAAGATAGCTGCAAGCACCGTAAGCTTCGGAAGATGAATCCGCAAAATGATGAATCTGAAATGAAGTAATTTGGCCGAAACCCGGCGGTTTAAAACATCTTGGAATATGCACCTCTTTTAAATCAGCCAAGTTGTTAAGCCAAGTCTGCCAGTTAGCGACTTGCTCAGGTGTTAACGTTTCGTCCCATGTAACACCAGCTTTGCATATACTCTGCAGTAAAAGTTTAGGATGAAGCGTGACGGGAGCTACAAATCCCAGCGGGTCGTATAGAGAGCTCAGTGTAGAAAGAATGCCTCGCCTTGTCACAGGTTTTTCGGGCAAAGCAACACGAAAACCAAATGTGTCGTCGCTCACGTTCCAAAGTACGCCCAGTACGCGTTCATTTGTACTTGTATCGATAACATGCTGTTGTACGGAGGTGCACCGTTCATGCGCGGGTATAGAATTTAAAACATCAGGGCAATTAGTAAGCCATTTTGTTAGATGAAAACCTCCTTTACTTAAAAGCGAAGTAAGCTGTTGCACAATAAGTTTGGCGCTGTCAGATGATGAAGTGCTACACAAGCAATCGTCCACATAGAAATGTTGTTTAACAATGTTTGATATTTCGGGATCAAACTGGTCTCCATAATCAGTCACTGTTTGACGAAGACTAAATGCCGCACAGCTAGGCGAGGAGGTGGCGCCAAACAAGTGAACTTGCATTAGATGAACCTCCGGGTTCTTAGATAAGTCTCCACCAGGCCACCAAAGAAATCTAAGAGCATGCGTGTCTTGGGGTTGCACCCTGATCTGGTGAAACATACATTCGATATCGGCTATGAGTGCAATGCTTTCCCGGCGAAAACGAAGAAGTACACCAACTAGGTGACAAACAAGATCTGGTCCTTGCATCAACATGTCGTTTAAAGAAACTCCTTTATACTTGGCAGCACAATCGAAAACGATACGTACTTTACCTTTTCTTGGGTGGTACACAGGAAAATGAGGCAAAGTCCAGATAGTAGAACTATTATCCAATTCTTCTTTTGGCACTTGTCTGGCGTAGTTCTTCGTGATATAGGTTTCGATTACTTCCGTATATTTTTGACGAAGAGTTTCATCACGCTTTAGACGCTTCTGCAAAGAAATAAGACGTTGTTTAGCAATAGGTAAACTGTCGCCTGGAGGCAATGTATTCGGTCTCCACGGCAAGGGTAGCTGATAATGTCCGTCGATCATTGATACTGAGTTTTGCAGGAGATCAAACATGATCCTGTCTTCTTTCGACGATGGTACATCTAGAATCGATGTGCCACAACCAAAATCGCTTTCCCAAAGGCAGTTGATGTCACGTTGAAGAGAACTATCAGCTTTTACGAAATTAACATGGCAGTTTTTTGCCTTGCCCAATGAGAGAGAGAGTACCAGGAGGGACCACCCCAGGGGTGTATTAATTGCATTGGGTTGTCCGCGCATGCCCTTGCGCACCTCGCGAGCACAAAATAGTTTAGGGGAGTCAGCACCGATGAGAAGAGTAACGGTGGCTCTAGGAATGCTAGAAAACGGAATGCCTTTGAGATGGGCAAACCTGTTCAAATCTCCTTTGGCTGGAACCGGGTTAGGAGATACCGGAATTTTCGGAATAGACACAACGTTAGACAATGAAAAAGTTTCTCCCCCTTCTAAACACGACACTGAAAGCGAAAACGTTATGCCCTGATAACTCTTAGCACAAGTAAGGGTTTGTAACACAATTTCGTCAGTAGGTCCACTCGCTCCCAGAATATCAACAAGTCGTTTGTCACAGAAAGAGCGCGTAGATCCTTGATCCAAGAAGGCGTACGTTTTAACAGATTTATCTCCGTACGTAACGATCACGGGCACAACACACAGATAAATACCTTCAGCAGCTTTCACAGCATTTACAGGGTTAACGAGCGCACAAGATGCGACTACTTCCGTGTTATCAACCTCGCGTGAAGGTTTGTTAGAGGATGCAGGTTCGTTTTCG
The DNA here is from genome assembly GCA_964006365.1 of Trididemnum miniatum. Classification (NCBI taxonomy): domain Eukaryota; kingdom Metazoa; phylum Chordata; class Ascidiacea; order Aplousobranchia; family Didemnidae; genus Trididemnum; species Trididemnum miniatum. Next base: position 24,756,900 of record OZ023239.1, read on the forward strand.
GTAGCTGAAGGATTAGCGTTAGTTTGCTTTATAGGGTGCAGCAATGTGTGATGAAACGTGCCAGTACATCCGCCGATAGTACACGCATTTTGCTTGATACAATTAAAGGTACGATGCGACGAGCTTAAGCATTTGTAACAAAATTTGTTCGTCTTGACAAATTTGGAGCGCTCATTGAGAGTAGCATTTTTGAATTTTTGGCACTCGGCTAGTTTGTGAGAATTCTCTTTGCAATAGAAGCATGCAGAAGTAGGTTCGCGGTGCGAGGGAGGTTTGTTTGAATGCCCCTTTGAAGTTTTGACGTTATACGAGAATGCTTTATTAGAAGTGTTAGTTTTACTGGGTCCATGTCCGGAAGTTTGTTGCTTAGAAGTGCCGAGCACTCTACGCCCGAATAAAGAATTAGCCTCGTTCGAGCGATTAATTATAAATGTCACAAAGCTACGAAAATCAGCAACGGTTCCAGTTCGATTCTCAATCGCTACGGATTCTTTAACCCAAGATCGTTTAAGGTCAAACGGCAACTTGTTTACGAGTTGCGCCATAGTATCTAACGAGTTTAGACTGCCAGCATAGTGAATGTCATCTAAAGTTATCAGAACTTTTTCCAGTGACTCAGCAAAACGTTTCAATGCTTCGGGTTCATTAGGTTTTACAGAGGGGGCAGTTTTTAGTTGCCGCTCGCAGGCGTCTGCAATGACACATGATCGACCAAACTCATTTTCAAGTCTACATTTAGCAAGTTGGTAACCCCGATCTCCTTTGTTAGAAAAATGTTGAATCATCCCTTTTACACGATTCTCGCAATGTTGAATAAGATAACACAAACGTAGTGTATGATCATTAACTCTGGCTTCAATATGCTTTTCGAAGTTGTTGACGAATGTCCTAAAGTTTAATGGATTTCCGTCAAATTTGGGAAACTCTGGGCGCGGCAACCACCACTCGTCTGGGTTTCTGAATTGGGGTTGTAATCCGTATGGTTGAGTACTCCAATAAGGTTGTAGTGTGGGGTTGGTATGACTACCCATTCCTGGTTGTTGATGCATAGGAATGTTTGCATCTGTAGAAGTAGTGGGCTCGCGCGAGGGACCAGGGCGATACCCAAATCCCACATTAAAAAGGTTAAGGTCTGGATGATATGTTTCGGTGCCCGGGATCAACCCAGTTATTACGTTAGCAGTTACTTGAGGCGCCATCGCGCTATTTTCATTTAAGACAACCTTAGGGAACCCGGGAGGGGGGCGTGGCCCGATACGAGTGTTAGCAGGATCATCATTTAGCATGCTGTAAGTCGGATTTTCGGATGGCCGCAAACCGACCTTACCCACGGGTTTACTCGCATTAATTCTAGAAGCAGTAGCAATATTACTTGATGTGGCCAGCTTATTAGCCAAGTTAGAATTAGAAGTTTTAGAAGGTCCAGCAATGAGTGGTTGTTTAGGTGCTACGGTGTAGTCGCATTTAACCAAAGGTTTAGTAGCAGCGGCGGAAACGGCTGACGTGTCGCAAGTTTGGGAGCCTGGAACTTCTAGTGCATAGGGCAGAGAATCCGTCACGAATTTATCAGTTCTCGCGTTGCGCCATGGGCCTGGGATAGTTCCAGGTACAGCCTCTGTAACATCACATTTAAGCTTATCATACCTTTGTTCCAGGATATCGGAGGAAGTTTCCCATACGTCCATTTCAGCAACAGCCAACTCCAACTCACGTGCAGCTTCTTTTTTAATGCGCTTTTGCTCTGCCAGTTTTCGCTCAGCTTCTTGTGCCCGTTGTCGTTCAGCTTCTGCCCGTTGTCGCTCAGCTTCTGCCCGTTGTCGCTCAGCTTCTGCCCGCGCTTGTTCGGCAACTTCAATTGCACGCTCATCAGCTTGCTTTTGTTTCATCTTAGCAATTACTAGCTTTGCGTAGGCTTCTTTTCGCTTTGCGGATAAGCTCTTCGTGCTGCTAGATAGATAAGTGTTTTTACTAGACGCTCTACTAATTTGAGACAAGTTAGACTTCGAACGAGTAATAATAACAGATTTTAACCAATTATCGACATATGTGTCAAACTCTAGTTTACTTTTAGAGACGGAATTAATTTCAATTTCTTCTGCGCCCTGAGATTGCATTAGCTGAATCACTTTAGAAAAACATTGATTTACAGACTCGTATTTTTCATTGACAAATTCGACGTTAGCGCTTCGCAATGAAATTGCACGTTCAATGCGAGCGTACTGATCATTCAAATTTCGCAACAAATCGTCCAGGTTTTCAGTTTCGGAAACGATGCAAGACTCCTTCGCCATCATCAAAGTTCAAAAGGTTAATCAGCAGTGTTGTTTGATTCAGTCAAACTTTAGCAAAAAATTAAACAGAATACAGACTTGAGAAATCCAGTTCTTCGAAATTATTCGAAACTTTAGTGTAAAGTACTACACTAGCATGTCACTGGTTTTTTATTCGATATCAAGACGCGCTTCCTTAAGAGAGTCAAAACAAAACCAACAAAAAGTCCACGACCAAGAAGTGGAGGCGGAATCAGAAGCGGAAGCGGTTTCTAAAAAAAAAAAAAAAAGAAAAAATAGAACAAAGTCCTAAACGGCCCGAGACGCTATTAAGACGCAAAACAGTAACAACACAGTTAACTTTCAAAAAATAGAGATAACCTAACTTACGCAGTACGTAGTAGAAATAAACATAATGAACGCACGTTACGTTAAAGTATAATGTCCAAATTAAAAGAAACAGACGACCAGACTTACAACAAATAATAAACATAACTTACGTACCGAATAATTTTCCACCGTGACGTCCAGATAGAATTAGACAGAGTAAAGAGAGGACCATGCTCAGAAGAACGATGAACTACAAAAATGAACAGGGCGGCGCCCCGTCCTAAGATGTAACTACTATGTCACGTGACAGAAAAGATTAGAAAAAATGGCAAGATTTTAACGTAGAAACGAAAATAGAAGCGTTTTGATGACTAATTAAGATTGCTACAAAAAAGAAACAAAAGAGCAAAGGCGCCAACTGAAAGAACGACAGATTGCCTTAAACGCTTGTACAATTCGCCACAGTCAAAACAAAAAAGGGAATTAAATTGCGTAATTACTTAACAAGCTGAACACTAGTGAGTTAGTGGCTAGGTGATTTCAACTGTTTTACAGTTTCGATCCAAAAAAAGCTTGGATCGGATTTTTGCCACGGATTCTAAAGATACAAAAAAGAGATGTAGAAAGTGGAACAGCTGGGCAAAGCGAACCACCCCTGTTATTAACTTTAAATGTTTAAATACAAAATGGAAACTTTGGGTGTTAACCAACCATGATCAATGCAATGATTTGCCAATCATGTTAAATTTTTGTGTTCTGAACATTTGTCCAAATGCCCGCGAGCATTCGCAGTGCTTTTTGAGAATGTAAAACCACATTTGGAAGAGAAAAGATTTAGCATTCCGATGAATTCAACCATGTTAAGCTAAACAATTAGGAAAAATGAGAAGAGCAGTCATGAAACTGGGTAAAGTAAACCAAGCTTCCAGGGAAGGGGTCCTACTTCACCTTCCCAGGTTTTCAGATGGTTCATTTTACCCACCCTTGTTGTTGGGTTAAAAGTCGATTTCGGAGTCTGTTAACTCTCATACGGTAATCACATTTTCATTCGCATAAAGTCGTTTGAGGTCAAATTAGACCCCAACTAGTTTTTCTGTAATAGTGACGGTAAATGGGCAAAACATGAAGTCGAATTTGAACCCAGTTGACTTTTAGGTATGTGCTACAGAAATATCATATAATGTCATGATGAAAAAACATAACACAGAAAACATTTGACATGATAAACCTTCGAACACATTGAGTTAAGAATTCTCATGCGATTTAGCATAAATTTTACGAGTTACATAAGTTAGGAGTGGTTTTTATTTTCTTGGGGTCAAATCTGACCCAAATTGACTTTTAAGTATGTGCTGCAGAAATATCATATAATATCATGAAGAATCATAACGTCAGAGAATATTTCATGTAAAAACTTTGAAACAGCTTGATTTAGAAATTGTTAAAGCGATCAGCAGAAATTTTAAAACTAACATAAGTTATTGGTGGTTTTTATTATCTTGGGGTCAGACTTGACCTCAAAAACTTCAAGATAAATCCAAACTTTTAAAATCTAGGACAGTATTTCCATCTAGCCCAAGATATCTAGAGATATCCCTATTTTTGATGCATAAGTTTCCGAGAATGAAATTTACAAGATTTAGCTACATGGGTTGAATTGAGGAAAAAATTCAATTTAGGTGGTACCTTGAAACTATTTTTAAAGGGATGCCATTGTGGGGTGACACCGCGTGTTTAAAACTCCGGTGGGACGCAAAAACAGGGATCTCCTCATAGCATTTTTATGTAATGTACCCAAAACCAGCAAAACCATGCAGTTTTCTGACAAAGCGTGGGTTTATAAACGCCATTATTTTGCTAGATCGCGAGTCTAGGGGGTTCGATTCTCGTTGCGGCTTCGCTTGTGACATGTTTTCAACAATCGAATTCGTGAAGATAATAGGATGAGAATGTAAGTTCTGCTGGTGTTGGGTACATTACATAAACATACCTCCCCATACGCTTGGTGCTAGAAGGTGAAAATGAAAGATGGAAATAAAAACTTATATTCATTAAACATTGTTGATGAACTTTTCATTGCATTAAAATCCTTTACGTAATTAGTACGAACGCAAACGTAGTTACTCGGTCTTGAATGATACTACATAATATCGAAGCTAAAAATGTTATCAAAGACGAATTTGTGGTGATGTTAATAAATAGTCTACGCTTGCATTTCTACTAATTGGGTTAAGGATTTTAATTCAGTGAAAAGCAATCCCAAATGACGTCGTAATGAAACAAACATACTTGTTCGGAATCAGCGGCAAAAATCCCGTCACATGCCGACCCGAACTTTTCAATTGCAAAAAAGGGTTAAGAAAAACTGAAACACTCTACAAAAGAGCCTCATCAGTAGGGGTGCCTAATTTTTCACTTCTTTCTCCAAACACGCACATCAATATGCCATTATCTGAGGTTGACAGTTTTGTGAAAAACCAAGGCAATTTCATCAACTTGACTGCAACAGCATTTTTAATATCTACTTTGGCAAAACACAACTGAACCAAAGCCACAAATGGTTAAGTTAAGCAGTTATTTTTGGTCGAAATGGAACCTTTTCTTCAAAAAAGCATCATCATCTTAATGTGAGTTCGGACTTAAAAAATAAAAAATGCGTCCGTCCTGTTTTAGTAAAAATGAGTCACAATTTGCAAAAAAATGGTGCTTCAGTGAAAATTTAGCGATGATGAAGGCAAAAAAGTTCTTTGCTTAATGGGGGAACAATAGCAGACATAATTAAAACTAAAAATAAGGGAGAAAAGTAGTATAAATATCTCTGCAAAACTTTAAAAAATACCACCAAAAACCTTAAAAATGCTGTTGCAGGCACAATTCTTGATAAAATTCCCTTTTTTTTTTTTTTTACAAAACTCTTAATTCAACTTCACAGAATGTCGTTTTGTTGTTCATGTTTGAAGAAAATAGTGAAATTTTGGAAACCCCCCTACTCATTGATGATGCGGAATATCACACTTCGTTAAAAGCTTCCGCAACCACCTCCAAAATTTTCCCCTTCCCCCTGTAGCGTTTGCTAGGCGGTAAACGATTCATGTCCGCCGCCAAGCTTTGTAAGTACAGCGACACAGGATCTTTAGGTACATCTGCAAAAAAGAAAAAGACATGTTTTGAAATAGGTCTATTCCAAAATATACCAGTAGTTTTGCAAGTACAAAACAGATTGAAACACACAAAAAAGTCTAGTACAGGGGAGACAAGCCTATTTGCTATCGCAGGCCACTTTGTCATTTACCAATGAGCAAGCGGACCACATAACTTTTCAGTCATAGACCTATTACGAAACCTGTTAAAAGCGAAAGAAATGTTCATCAGCGGTAACGAACAACCGAAAGCAATACCATAAAAATCCATCTACAACAGGGGTGACGAACATGCGGCCCGCGAAAGAATTTTCTGCGGCTCGCAAACATTTCAGCGAGACCAGTCCGGTACTTTTGAACTTTTTCCCCGTCTAATCTTTGCGATGTGATCTCAAAAGCTGAGCCCCCGATTGAACAACGTGCGTATCACACAGGAATTATACGAACGTACAGTGCAAGCCTTTCATCTGTTTCAGGGTTCAGCAGTTCATCCATTGTTATGTAGTAATATTAACATAACTCGTGGTCCGTTGCAGCTTCATTGAGAGCTTAGCTTGCATTACAGTAGTAGGGATTACGAAAAATTGCAGACAGGAGAGTATTTATGGGGGAGCCATTGGGCTATGCCACCCCCCACCCATTTGACTCTGCCTTTTAGTAAAAAAGAACAAAATTAATGGTGCTAAGTGACTGAAATATGCCAGGCTTTTTTGATGGCTTCTGTAGCTTATGGCCAGGGGCGGATACAGGGAGGTAAGATGAGGAGTATGCATCCTCGCAAAAGCCATTTTCAAAAATGCTTTTGATGTATACAATTTTTCCATAATTTCGAACCTCTTTGATAGCAATACGCCTTAGCCTACACCTTAAGCAAGAAATCAAAAATGTGCGAACAAAATGCATCATATTTGGCGAAGCACGCAGAATTAGAGTGAAAAAATTTAAACAAAATTTACCTGAAATTTTATTCAAAAAGCACTAAAATAGCTTTTGCAGCATGTAAATTTATAAAATTTTTACGGGGGAGCATGCTCCCGGACCCCCTAGAGCTTTACTTGAAACTCAATCAGCTTTAAATTTGTTCTGCCTAAAGAAAATACGCCTAAAAAAAGTGGAAATCATGCCCTTCCCCCCTTTTAAAATTTCTCGCTACGCCACTGACCGCAGAAATGAGTTGGTGGGCTTGTAGTACCATATATGCAAATTCTACAGCTTTTTTAAGGTATTTGTCATTCTGTTTTTCAATCTATATTTAATTAGCCGATTATTTTCAATTTCTTGCTTGAGGCGTAGGCTAAAGCATATTGCTATCAAAGAGGTTCGAGATTATGGAAAACTTGTATACATCAAAAGCATTTTCGAAAATGGCTTTTGGGAGGATGCATACTCCTCATCCTACCTCCCTGTATCCGCCCCTGGCCATAAGCTACAGGAGCCATCAAAAGAGCCTGAAATATTTCAGTCATTTGGCAACGCTGTGTGTTGCACACAGGGTATGAAGTGGATACATGGAAGGTGCACCAAGATGAAAAAGGTGACCTGCAGTTCTGCCAGAGATTTTGTTTGTAGAAGATGCACAGATGTTGGAGATAGCACGGAAGAACCAGTGGAGGTATTATGCGATGAAATGGCGACTGTGAAGGAATTTTGTTATTTAGGAGACAGGCTGAATGCTAGTGGTGGATGTGAAACTGCCGTGACATCAAGAGTAAGGATAGGATGGATGAAATTTAGAGAATACAGGGAGTTGTTACGTGGAAGAAGGTTTTCTTTGAGAATGAAAGGGATGGTTTATCAAAGTTGTGTAAGATCGGCAATGTTGTATGAAAGTGAAACATAGTGTTTGAGGAAAAGTGAAATGACAAGTTTGAGAAGAACTGAAAGAGCCATGGTGAGGTCAATGTGTGGAGTGAAATTGGTGGATAGAAAGAATACGGAGGATCTGATGGAGATGTTAGGTTTGAAGAAAACGTTAGATAGAATGGCAAAGGCGAATGGAGTAAGATGGTATGGACATGTGATTAGAAGAGAAGATGATAATATACTGAAGAAGGCAATGATGATGGAAGTGAATGGACAGCGAAAGCGAGGACGGCCAAAAATGATATGGAAGAGGCAGGTGGAAGAGAGTGTGAAGAAAGTCGGGCTGAAGGTCGAAGAAGCTGCAGATCGAACGAGATGGAGGGAAGGAGTGAGAGCGATCGCGGAGGAATGAGGTGTATTCGGCCACCTTCAGTGACGAGAAAAAAAAAACGAATTAAAACTGGATTGATGATGATGATGATGATGGCACCATTAACTTTGTTCTTTTTTACTAAAAGGCAGAGTCAAATGGGTGGGGGGGGCATGGCCCAATGGCTTCCCCATAAATGCGCTCCTGCCTGCAATTTTACGTAATCCCTACTACTGTAATGCAAGCTAAGCTCTCAATAAAGCTGCAACTGACCACGAGTTATGTTAATATTACTACATAACAATGGATGAACTGCTAAACCCTGAAACAGATGAAAGGCTTGCACTGTACGTTCGTATAATTCCTGTGTGATACCCGCGTTGTTCAATCGGGGGCTCAGCTTTAGAGATCACATCGCAGAGACTAGACGGGGAAAAAGTCTAGAAGTACTGGACTGGTCTCGCTGAAATGTTCGCGAGCCGCAGAAAATTCTTTCGCGAGCCGCATGTTTCTCACCTCTGGTCTAGTGCATAATTAGCTACCAAGATTTGGACTTGTCTTATTTAGTGCTTGGATTAGAGCCGAAGCCATAGGATCGACAACTGACTTAGTTGACGGCGCCTTCTTCTTTTTTGCAACATGAACGAAACAAAAATAGTATATACATTATAAACACTTAATTCAATAAAAGTCATGCGATGGCATTCAGGTTTCAAGTTTATCTGAACATTTAACGCTGGTTCTGAGCATTCGGAAACGCCCAATTAGCTAAAATTTTGTTGAACTAACTGCAGTCTCGTTTAAACACAAAAAATTATTTCCGTTGGCTGTGTTACTGATCATGTTCTTTGTACATAAACATGTAATAGCATAGCACCAAGTACAACAACCGATTTACCACCATGACTTCACGCTTGTCAGGCAGGCAGTTGTTTTTGCTGCTGGTTTCTTAACCGTACCTTCAACATTTTCTTTTGCTGCAGGTGCCGGGCATGGCGCTGAAGCCGCTTCGCGGGCCATTTGAAACGACCCAGATTTCGATTTTAAAAACAAATACCAATAACTCTTTTTTCCCGGGATTATCTAAATTCACAGTAACTTACCTGTGATACTCTCATCTACGGATGTTCCAACCCCCTCGCTAGATAAGTAATCTTGCACATCCGAAGAGGCATAGTTAAACTCCAAAGAGAAGTCGAGTATCGATTTTTTTTTTTCGTGTCAATAGGATTCAAGTCCATTCCGCGGTAAAATATTTTTTTCCTCCTTGAAATTAAGTTGGAGAACGTTCAGGAAAGAAAAGCATAATTGCATTATACTTGCTCAATCTATGTGACTTTAAACAAGTGTTTTGTTTGACCAAAGTTTTCTGTTTAACAAGCACGTAAAAGATATTAAAACAGACACAGCAAAGTGACTTTACTGAACGTCTTAAATTTCTTCAAAAAACGTATAAAATAGTCATTGTGCTGCTGGATCTATTATTTACAGAGTTTACTACCAGCAAAAGCAGTTGAAACCATTTCACCTGAAATTGCTCTACTAGCAGTCTAGCATCACTATTCAGCTTTGCTCATCTTTACAACGAATCAATCATCCATGGGATACAATGTACTGTTGTGATTATTACTACACTAACATAGCTATATCTTTCTAAAATTTTGCCATGAATTACTAAATCATCTGAATAAAAGCTGGTTGTTCTTTCTTCCTTGTATGTGTGGGTCAATAAACTTCATGAAACTGTATAAACTCCAGTGAGCAGTTCTTACACCTCCACCACCTGCCCCAGAGCGGACCGAATTAATCTGGTCCCTCTTCCTCTTGTACTTCTCTTTCAATCTCTTCCACACTACTTTGCACAATTCTTCTGCATAAAAAATTAATAGGCTTACTGCACACCCCTCTATTAACCTTGTTCAACTGAAGTATTCACTAGAAGAAGTTTACACTGCGTAAAAAAGATAAATACATACCCCTTTCTTCTCATTTTTTTATATTTATTTTATATTTTGCTGCATATTTCTCCCCCTATCACGAGAAAGCGATCAATACGCTATACGAGCTCGCTTAGGAGATGCCGGCCACATGTCTACCACACCAAGATGAGAGAATCCCGCTAAGTGCCTTTCCCAACGGCACAACAAGTAAACTTGCCGGCTTGTTCTCCACACTATCCCTTTAATGCTAAGCGTCAGGCAGGGAAGCTGTGAATACCAATTTTAAAGTCATTAAAATTGGTTTGACCCGAAATTTGGTTTTTTAAATTTGGTTTGATAAAGTCATTGGTTTGACCCGACTTGGAGTCAAGCCAAGTCTAGTGCTCCCAAGGCGTATCTTATTTTGATAATTCATCATTATCTGATGTATCCTATTTTGATATTTTGTAATGCATAGCCTACTCAGAGATAGACATTTATCGAGATAAATCGGCGATAGTTATCGGTGATAATTTATCATCGATAATTGTTATCGCTCAAAGTAATTTTGATTTATCGATTGCCGATATCGCTTTTGTGATATATTTTGTTATCACCGATAAATTATCGCGATAAACAGTTTTTTATGCATATAGTGTTGAAACTTCAAAGTGTGTGTGTTGGCGCTGTGGGAAAATACACGGTGTCCATTTAGTCTAGGTGCAATTTTAAAAAATCTCTCTTTGTTCTGTTTAATGTTACGGTAGAGACAGTGAACTGCTTTCTTTTCTTGAAAAATCTAGAAAGACAAAAACTTAGTCCAACACATTGAAAATTTATTGCAACATTTATCGAAAAAATTTATCGGCGATAATTCATCGATTACCGATATTGCGTTAAGAAATCGAGATTTATCAACTAACGGTATCGCTCAGAACTTTTTTGAAGATACCGATTGTCGCTATCGCTTTAGTACAGAAAAATTTATCGCGCCCATCACTGTGCATGCTAACCTAATTTTTGTGTAGTATGACAGAAAAAACATGTATCCTTCAAGTTGACTATAATCAGAATTCTAACGAGACAAATTTAATAAGCCAAAGATTATAGCTAGTGCAACAGTGGAAGTATGTTTGTCATCAGTCATCACATATACCAAAACCTTTTGGTAAAAATTTACGATGTCATTCATGCAAAACCACAGAAACACTGCGATAGAATAAGGAAAACCCTGGAAAAACAAACTTTATAGAATGAAGAATTACTTTGTAGCACAAGAAAAACAAGCCAGTATGTGATTGATTTTAACTTTAGCTACCGGCACAACACCGAACAATAACCAATGCATCAACAATTAATATTCTCCTACCTTGGCCTGGACAACCGATTTCATTGGCTATTTTCAACCATGCATTGTTTCGCGTAAATTTGATTTGATACAACTCCACAGTGGGGTCGTATAAACAGGAATAAGCCTGGACACCTGCAATTAGTAGCTCCTTTTTGCGCTCGTCAGCAAAAAAAAAATCATAGTTCAAAAAAACTTTTTGGAATATAGTCTACAGATTCAAAAAATATATATAGCATATATATAATAAACCTGAAAAGAAACCACAAAAGTAAGCTCAGCTATTCCATGACTAATATTTTCAGTAGTCTATTAGAAAAGAAATGTCACTGCATTGCTGAAATACAAAATTTATTATTATTAAGTTGCATATTTATCCTCCTATCACGAGAAAGCGATCAATGTGCTTGTTGCTGCCCTTCCTGACTTTCAGTCATAAACACGCCTTTCAACGATGTTGACGGTTTTCTATTAACACATAACATATAAATAATTTTTCCAACTTTTAAAGCAACAAAAGAAAGATAACACATTAACTGTAACTCATTATAACATGGCGCCCGTGAGATTATAACGATAAGCTATGTAAACTAAATTAATCTGCATTATAATAGTCAAATAATAATTGCATTCACATTTAACAACACAACTTAAGGTTTAACATTAGAACGATTTAACATAAACATTTAACTTTAAGACTTGAGCAAAGGACTTACCGACTGTTTAACAGCAGGCTCGATCTCAAACAGTTCAAACAGTTCTAACTACAGTGTCTCTGCAGCAACAACAGTAACGCTTATTCAAATACAGTAACTCTGAAACATACAGTAACTTACACCAGACAGTAACTCTTATTCGTACTGTAACTTAAAATGAAGAAGCTACGTCTACACTTCTACAGTATAACTTTAAATTAATAAATTCAGTATCTCAACAACACAACAACAACGGTCTGTCCTCGACACAGTCTTTTGAAACTAACAGGCAAACGATAACTTACAGTGCAGTTAACAAATGAGTTGTTTAACTTAAAAGAAATAAACAAGTACGGAAATGAGAAAGAACTGAAGTGCTGGAAAACCAACGCGTCGCGTGGTCAATTAACAATAAGATTGCGAGTCGACTCTAGCTTCATAAATTGGTACACTCGATTGTGAGGTTACAGTTCGATTCTCGCTTCGTAAGACTTGCTGTAACAAACCCCCCGGCAATGTACGACCCCGTACATTACACAAGATAAGCAAGTCAGCCGATACACAACATAAATCAGCACAACAACCTAAATTACAGTAAATCGTGTCAACACTTTAGTATTTTAAACAGGCATTTACAAATCAAAACTTATTATCATTCGCATTCATTATGCGATGCAGTTTAGTGACTGGCCGCCGTAAAACGCTAAATTTTGTTTTGACTAGAACTTGGCGCACCTGTCCGTGACGGTCAGGAAATGTCTCAGTCACTCGTCCAAGAGGCCAAGCACCTCTCGGAGCGTTTTCGTCGCAAACAAGGACAATATCATCCCTTTGAAAGTTTTCTTGTGTTCTTTGCCATTTGTTACGCATTTGCAGTGTCTGTAGATATTCTTTAGACCAGCGAAGCCAAAATTGTTCAGCCAAATACTGTGCTTGGCGCCAACGTCTAGCGCTATATTTGTCAGCTTGAGAAATAACAGTTTCTGAATCATTATTTTGTTCTCGGAGCAGTAGCAAATGGTTTGGTGTCAATGGTACTTGTGCTTCTGGGTCAATTAGTATTGGGGTTAATGGTCGTGAATTTAGGATTGATTCAACTTCAATCAGCACAGTTAATAAAGTATCATCAGACACGGATTGTTGTGTCAACAATGATGGGAGAATCCGTCTAATCGATCTAATAAGCCGCTCCCAAATTCCACCCATATGACTCGCATATGGGGGATTGAAATTCCATTCAATTTTTTTTTGTAGCAAATGAGAAGCAACTCGGTCGGAACTCATCTTCTTTAGCGACTCACGTAGCTCCCGCTCAGCTCCCACCATGTTAGTTCCATTGTCGCTGTAAATAGCTTTCGGTCGACCACGTCGAGCAATGAACCTCCGGATGGCATTGATGAATGCATCAGTTGTCAGAGATGGCGCTACTTCAATATGAACCGCTCTCATCGTTAAGCAAGTAAAGATGCACCCGTAACGTTTCACTGTACTCCTTCCTTGCTTAACGTAGAACGGTCCAAAGAAATCAACTCCTGTAAAATAGAAAGGAGGATTAGAAGGATTAACTCGTTCCGCTGGTAGTTCGGCCATTATCTGTTGTCCAGCTTTAGCATTTCGTTTTTTACAGAATAAACATTTTCCCAGCACTTTTCTAACAGTAACAGCACCTCGTAAAACCCAATACTTTTGTCGCAAGCTTGTACAGGTCTGTGACATGCCTGCGTGTCCGACTTCACGATGATGACTCTCAATGATCAATCGGGTTATGTGGTGTACGCTAGGAAGAATAATAGGGTGCTTTGTATCGAACGGAACAGCTGCTCGGTCGATTCGTCTACCTACTCGCAAAATTCCTTCGAACAAAATAAGCGTTAATTTCCTTAAACATGAGCTTTTAACCACATTAGACACATTAGTCGATAATCTCGCCAAATCATCGGCAAAAGCACAAGCTTGTGTATTACTAATAATAGCAGTCTCTGCTCGTTCTATCTCTTCGACTGTTAATGGGCCGGTTTTGTAAGATTTAGACTTTAACAATCGATTTTTTAGACGCAAAATCCAAGCAACTACCTTTCGCAACTTATGCCAAGTTGAAATTCGAGCAAAACGATCTTCTAGGGAAACCATGCTACCTTCGATAGAAGTTGCGGCTACAGTTTTCTTCAAAACAGAAAATTCGGGTGGCATTGACGGAAACGTGCATGGAGGTTCGGGCCAAAATTCTTCACTGGAATATAAAAAATACGGATCTTTTAACCATGTACAATCGGTATGTAATGAAGAAGGGGAAATCCCACGTGATGCTTGATCGGCTGGATTTCGATTTGTATCCACGTATTTCCATTGACATGGCTCAGATTGTTCTTCGATCTTGGTAAGTCTATTGGCCACAAATGTTGGAAATCGCTTCGACGTGTTGTGTATCATGTGTAAAACGGCTGTGGAATCTGTCCAGAAAAATGACGGCAATGATTGAAACGACATCTCAGTTTTAAGTATTTGGTCGATCTTCACGGCAAGCACCGCAGCAGTAAGTTCCAATCGTGGATGGAAAGTGTTTTTATTGGAGCTAACCTAGCTTTGCCAAACAAAAAGCAGCATTGAACATTTCCATTGCTTTCTACGGTCCTGTAGTAAGACACGGCTCCATAACCTAGAGTGGATGCATCGGCGAAATGATGCAACTCCTGCTTCAGCACATTATTACTTGTTGCCTCTGGTGATAAAATGCAACGAGGGATAGGCAAATTTCCGAGAGATGCCAAATCTGCGGTCCATTCTCTCCAGATTGCTTGTTCTTCAGTGGACATTTCTTCGTCCCAACCTAAGCCCTCTTTGCACAACTCCTGCAGTAATATTTTTGCCTTCATGATCACTGGAGCTGCAAATCCGAGTGGATCAAACAGGGAGCTAATCATTGACAGGACTCCTCTCCGCGTGAAAGGTTTTGAAGTCATTTTAACTCTGAAACTAAACTGATCAGTTACGAAATTCCACAACACACCCAATACACGTTCATATTCCTCAGTACCACTTTCACTAAAATTTAACATGGATTTAGAAACATCCTCAGGAGGCACTTGACTTAAAATAGACTTGTTGTTACTCATCCACTTGTTTAAATGAAAACCTCCTTTTTTCAACAACAGGCTAATCTGTTTAGTTATTTCAATGGCTTGCTGAACGTCAGGTACTGATTTGAGGCAATCGTCCATGTAGAAGTTTTCTCGTACAGTTCGAACAACTTCTTCAGCAAAGGATGTTGAATTATCTTCAGCCGTCTGAAGCAATGCAAAACAAGCACAGCTCGGAGATGACGTGGCCCCAAAAATATGAACTTGCATGCTGTATTGCACAGGCGTTAAGGAAGTATCTCCACCTGGCCACCATAAAAATCTCAAATATTTTTGATCTTTCGGATCCACTTTTACCTGATGGTACATCGCCCGCACGTCAGACACAATTGCTATCTTTTCTTTGCGAAAACGGCATAATACTCCAACCAAGCTGTTAAGAAAATCAGGTCCTCGTAACAATTCGGAGTTGAGTGACATCCCTCCAGATCTTGCTGCACAATCGAACACAACTCTCACTCTGTTTGGCTTATTGACGTTGAAAACAGGATGGTGTGGTAAATACCAGCAGTCTGTGGAGTCCGCAAGTTCCCTTTCTTCTAACTTTCTAGCGTAACCTTTAGACACGTACTCCTCCACCTCTTGAACATAAAGTTGCTTCAGATTCGCATTCTTTTCAAATCGATTCTGCAAATGTTTCAACCTTTGAAGAGCTTGGGGGTAATTGCTTTTCAAACTTGGCGCTCCCGGACGCCATGATAACGACAGCTGATAATGTCCATCAATAAGCCTCTTAGAATCTTGCATAAGCTTCAGAGCATACCTGTCGTTCTTCGACATTTCATGTTCCAACAACATGCCGCTGGGTTTTACCTCATCCATTTTCCATAAGCACTCCACTTGCTTTTCCAGCAACTCGTCGGACTTTCGGACAAAATTCACAAGACTATTCCGATTTCCGTTCTTGGTTCCTGACCCAATCAACGACCAGCCTAGTATAGTTCTAACCGCATAAGGTTGATGAGGTCGCCCACGACGCTCATCGAGAGTCCAAAATAGTTCTGGTGAGCTAATTCCAATTAGCAGCATAACTTTGCCTTGCAGGATTCGAGGAAAACGTAGATCCTTTAAATGAGGCCATTCCGAAATGTTGGAATCCACCAAAGGAGGATTGGGTTTGATTGGCAATGAATCTACGGCGTAAACTTCGGCAAGTTCAACGGTGTTAGCTTTGTCCAATGAACTAACGTTTATATTCACTTTCTTACCGGAGCGACATGTCGTAGTTTGGTTAACTGTTGTGATTGAGTAGTTTGCGTCTTCACCTTCAACACCTAATTGGGCAAGCAAATCTTGGGTGCAGAGGGTGGTGGTCGACCCTTGGTCTAAAAATGCATATACAGCTATCTCTTTTCCGTTCGAGCTTACGATAACTGGAACAATATTTAAAAACACTCTTCCTGAACTATTCGCAACCGCACAAGACGCTCGACTAGCAGTTGTCATCCCAACGGTAGCAGGAGCGGTATTCGGTGGTCCAGACGTACTTCCGGCTTTCGTTTCGCCTGGTCGATGGAGTAGCCGATGGTGTTTCCCCTTGCATCCTTCCACAGTGCAAGTTCCAATTAGGCGACAAAAACGAGAAACGTGTCCTTTCTTGAAGCAAAAGTCGCATAGACGGTGCTGCCGCATGAAGCTAATCCTCATACTCAAATCCTTGGAAGCAAAATTGCTACAATCCGTTAAATCATGGTTCATGTGACAGAAGGGACACTTCACGCAGCAATTCACTCCGGATCCTGACACCTTTGATATCGCAGTCGAATGAGCTGAAACTCTGTCTACCTTTTAACTCTTATTGTTGACTACTTTTGCAAAGGCTGATTTCGACACTTCTGCTTCTTCTTTGACAAACTTCACAAGATCGTTGAACTTTGGGTTTGCCCCTCGTTTCTCGATATCAGCAGCGACTCGAAGCCACCGGGTCTGGGACGAGAAGGGAAGTCTCTTCACGATCTTCGACATGTTCTCAAAATTATTCAAGTCCGAATAGAAATTCAGTTGTCTTAACGTTATGTTACATTCTTCCAAGTCCCGAGATAAGTTTGTAAACCCCTTTTCATCCTCCGCTCTAACCTTAGTGCCTTTGTGTAACTTATCAATAAAAGCTCTGGCGATGACGTTCTTTCTGCCAAAGCTTTCTTTCAAAATTTCTTTAGCTTTGCGATATCCATTTTCAGGCTCTAACAGTAGACAAAACTCAATGAGACGTTTTGCTTCCCCATCACAGTGCTGAATCAGCAAAAGCAGCTTCCTGCTGTATTTAGCTACGACTTTCTCCACATTTTCTTCGAAGGAGGTCATAAACCTCGTGTATGCCATGGGATTGCCAGAGAATCTCAGAAGCTCGACTTTCGGTAGATCACGGCTTCTGATCATCGCCAAAGTTTCATATGGAACAACTTTTTGAGAAGTTGTAGCGTGCCTTGAGGGCTCCTTGATTGTTACAACCGGTGGGGTTTTGTTCACAACAGCTGCACGAGGTATGTCTGCCATACCAATGGCAACCAGAGTACTAGTCACCTGCCCAGTTTCTTCAAACGGCATTGGAGGTTGCGGCTCTGTTGTAGCGTGCCAATTCGATACAGTAGGCAACTCATTTGGCGGGTCCTCAGTTATAGGTATATAGCCACCACGGTCAATTTCCTCTTCCAACACTTGCCTTTCCAGTGACGCTTCTTGATACTCTTGTTCAGCTTCCAACAGTTCTATACGTTGGCTTTCTTGTTGTTCCTCAGCAGCTAGTTGACGCCTTCTCTCCGCCTCTTCTGCTTCAAACTGACATCTTCTCTCCGCCTCTTCAGCTTCAAGTTGACGTTTTCTCTCAGCCTCTTCAGCTTCCAGTTGACGTTTTCTCTCAGCTTTTGCTTTCTCTAATTTCTGTCTCTCGTGCAAGTGTTTAAGCTTCAGTCGAGCAACTTCTTGTTTGGCAATAGCTCTAGCTCGAACCACGCTGCTAGACGAACTATGACCACTTGATCGGGTGATATGGGACCTGAGAGTGCGCGGAGCAGTGACTACACTTGCGATCTCTTTGGCTGTTAACTCAAACTTTTGCAACCATTCTGCTGTGCGTTCGTCAAAAACTCCCTTTCTAGAACGTTGTTGATCAATTTCCTTAAGAATCTCTTTCCTCTCCTCTGATTGCGACCCATAACAGCTAACGTAGAGTTTATCCAACCTTTGACAAAGTTCACTGATTGCATTCATAACTGACATAAGAGCCTTTACAGATTGTCCTTCTGACATGATTTTTTGGGCATCGTTATACAATTCATTAAGTTCTTGGACAATTTTAGTGAGCTCATCTGTCTCCACTGCCATGGTATTCGATTTAGAATAAACGAATCAACAAGAATACCTTTTGCGTTGTCTTCTTTCATCCAGAGTCGAAAACTTGATTGTTGCTGCCCTTCCTGACTTTCAGTGATAAACACGCCTTTCAACGATGTTGACGGTTTTCTATTAACACATAACATATAAATAATTTTTCCAACTTTTAAAGCAACAAAAGAAAGATAACACATTAGCTGTAACTCATTATAACATGGCGCCCGTGAGATTATAACGATAAGCTATGTAAACTAAATTAATCTGCATTATAATAGTCAAATAATAATTGCATTCACATTTAACAACACAACTTAAGGTTTAACATTAGAACGATTTAACATAAACATTTAACTTTAAGACTTGAGCAAAGGACTTACCGACTGTTTAACAGCAGGCTCGATCTCAAACAGTTCAAACAGTTCTAACTACAGTGTCTCTGCAGCAACAACAGTAACGCTTATTCAAATACAGTAACTCTGAAACATACAGTAACTTACACCAGACAGTAACTCTTATTCGTACTGTAACTTAAAATGAAGAAGCTACGTCTACACTTCTACAGTATAACTTTAAATTAATAAGTTCAGTATCTCAACAACACAACAACAACGGTCTGTCCTCGACACAGTCTTTTGAAACTAACAGGCAAACGATAACTTACAGTGCAGTTAACAAATGAGTTGTTTAACTTAAAAGAAATAAACAAGTACGGAAATGAGAAAGAACTGAAGTGCTGGAAAACCAACGCGTCGCGTGGTCAATTAACAATAAGATTGCGAGTCGACTCTAGCTTCATAAATTGGTACACTCGATTGTGAGGTTACAGTTCGATTCTCGCTTCGTAAGACTTGCTGTAACAGTGCTGTACGAACTCGCTTAGTTAGAAGTTGCCAGCCATCTGTCTACCACACCAATGTGGGGGAATCCCGCTAAGTGCCTTTCCCAACGGCACAACAAGAATATAAACTTGCCAGCTTGTTCTCCACACTGTCCCTTTAATGCTGCGCGTCAAGCAGGGAAGCTGTGATTTTTTTAAAGCGGTTAAGTCATTGGTTCAACCCAACTCGGAACCAAACCCAAGTCTACAGCTCCAAAGGCAGATGCTCATACCACTTGGCTATCTAAAATAATGGTTGCTTCACTTTTATGACTTTATGAAGAGTACTGGACTGCTGGAGTACAGATTGTGTCTTTTGTGAGATAAAAGGTTGTTTGTAAATTATTTTCCCAAGTGCCACATTGTTATTATTGACAGTAGGCTATTTGTCCTCGTCAATGGTCTGCTTTCAGTGACGTGCGCAGAAATTATGTGTGGAACAGTTTACCGTAAACTATTATAGAAACTGACAATATTGCACAGTTTAAAAGAAAATTAAAACCATATTATTTTCTGATGTACCAGATATCTGATTGTTCGTATATGTTTCTCTGTTTTTTGTATCTAATCTGTATTTTATGCTTCACTGTGTGAGATCGTTTATTCTGCTTGATTCATCTTTTGTCTTCTGTCAATTTTTGCTTATGAGTGTCCCTTAGTTAGGTGTTGATGTGTCATCTCTCCTTAAGGGGTTTACAAATTACTAGTTATTATCATTATTAATAATGAAGTCACAGCTTGCAGTTCTTCTTTATAGGACTAGTAGTTGGATAGTCCATAATCAACCTCCAACTAATACCCGCACAACAATGTCGTAATAGCCTAGCGTAGTTGTAATAGCCTACCAAATTTAACAGTTTAACAAACTGTGATTGGTCCAACACTGGTAGCTTTTGGGTGGTACCAAAATTATTCTTTCAGCAGCTGAACGCACAAAAGCTTTTTCTACAGTTCTAGGCTACTCGTTATTAATAAATCTGGGTCCAGTGGGCGAATGGGGGTCATTGGCATTTTGGAATTTTTTTACTACAGTAAGGTACCGTACAGTACCAATAGCCTAGCCTACTGACATTTCAAAAATCAATAATTTGCAATTATCTTGTCTAGTTACCACCTTACACAAAAAAAAAATTCCACAAGCAGCGATCCACAAAAATAAGCTGAGCTATTTCATACCGGTAAAAATAGATTTGTTTGTTCCATAAAACAACAGAATTGTTTCATTGTTTGCATCTATGCATTTGGTAGCTTGCTGGTGAATTTAGAAAATGTAGAGTCAGCTCAACTTTCTCTTTTCAGTATATAGTACTGGATAAATTAATTCAAATTTTTTTGTTTTTTTGCATTTTTTTGAACATAAATTTTTTTTTTATCATTGTGGCAATTGTAAACATAGTAATGGATGAAGTGAGGGTTCATTGGAAAGCTTATTCAATTTTGCACAAATGGGACGCGGTGTCGCACGGAGCTGCGATATTATGACGTCACAATTGGGCAAGGAAAGGATTTCATATTTTCAGTGAAGTTAAATATTGCTGGTTTTAACTGCTCTATGGTTAATGTAGCATTCCGAAACCGCGTTGACTTCACTTTTATTGAACGTTTGAACACATAGGCTGTTTTTCTGACAAATTATTGCAACTCTTTTAAAAACATCACAACTTTGTTTTGATTTTCGTTTATTTCACTTGCAAGTACAATAAGACCAAATCAAAATGAAAAAACGTTCGAAATTGAACAGTTCAACACCTCTGTAGTACTTGGTTTGGCTTCCTTTAGCGTTTTTTAGGGCTTCAACACGTTTCGGCATTTCTTTAATAAGGTCACGCACATTTTTCTGATCTTTGACGAGTGAAAACCACACCTGAATAATCAGTCATCTGAATGCCCTATCAGTGCCCTATCAGTTGAACTTTGATCTGAATGCCCTATCAGTTGAACTTTCGTAGTATTGGGACATTGAGTACAGTACTTCATCTTTGAGTTGATTCCACATGCTCTCTATGCTATAGGGTTCATATCTGGCCAATTTCCAGGCCATTTCAGAAAATCTTTTTAGTTTTGAACCAGGCATAAACAGTTTTTGCAGGGTGGCAAAGTGCAGAGTCTTACGAAAAAATGCAAGGTTTTGTTCAAACCAATCTCGTACTTGGGGCAGCAAACGAGAGTTGAGCATGCTGATATACTTGGCCCATGTCCTACTATAATAGAGTCCGGGACATCACACAATCGGATTGTTAGCTTGGAGGCTTATTGTTACATCATAGACCCATTGTTCTACAATCCAAATTTGTTTTTAATGCATTTGTCGTACGAAAGATGCTGAACTCTGGAAGCGCGTTAGAACTGTTAAAATTTTAGTCTAAGATGGTTACAGCTATGTTTCAGAATAACAATCTTAACTGAATATTTGACTGTAGACACAGTTATTGAAAGTTTTAGTGCTTGTAAGAGTCATCAGAAAGTTAATGTTGCAAGTAGAATTACAAATCAATCGCACTACAGCCTAGAGCCAGTTTTAAGCAGTGTTTAAGTCTTTTAGCTCGAAATACTGTGAGAGTTCATTCAAAGTAAGATAGTGGTCAGAAGTAAGAGTTGTGTCAGTTAGTTGATGCTCCAAGTAGGATTACGTTTCGAAAATTAAACGCTCTGTTGTCTAGAACCAGTTTTAAGCAATGTTTAGGTCTTTCACCTCAAAATACTGTGAAAGTTCATTCAAAGTAGGCTAGTACCGGTAGTCGAAAGAAAGAGTTGTATTGTTAGTTGATGTTCCAAGTAGAATTGTAAATAAAAGGCACTTGCAGCCTATAGAGCAGTAGAGCCAGTTTTAAGCTTTGTTTAAATCTTCTAGATCAACATTACTGGCGTGGCCGGTGGAGAGTGGTAATTTTTTAGAGATTTTTTCAAATTCTGTACTATTAGCCCCTCTGATTTTTTTGCTGGCTACGCTACACCCCTGCTCATAATACTGTGAAAATTCATGCAAAGCAGGACTGCAAACTCCAAGCATTTGCAATCGAGTTATTAATGATTTTTTACAAAAAAGTTTTAACATTACATATGCTCCATTAGTTTTATAGCGATTTAAAATACTCCACAAGATTGTGTTTATTGTTAATCTATAGCATGGTGAGGAAGTGTTGTGTATTTAATTGTAATGGAAATTACAATGATGAAAACCGAGTTAAAGTATTTCGTTTACCAACTGATGCAGAGGAAAAAAGTCGATGGATAAAAGCAATACCAAGAGACAACATCCCCAATTCAAAAGATACAGTTGTATGTGAGCGACATTGGCCAGAGCATTACCCCACAGTGCCAACCTTTGGAGGAAAATCAAGACCTGCCAATCCACCAACAATATTTGAATGTGTGTCATCCAGTCTTATTCCGACTCAAACACCTGCACCACGAACAACAACAAGAACTTGTGCTGAAGCAAGAAATCAACTTGAGGGTGAGCTTTCCGCTTTCAATGATGCAGACAGAATACCAAGCTTTGAAGACTAGCAGCATTGTGCTGACAGTAGCAAATTTGCTTACCTTAATTGCTCAGAACTATGCGTCTATCATACGGATTTTATGGTTGTGTTCCAAGCTAAAGAACTGCTGGATAATACAGGTATTCCAATTTTTCTGCTAAAGATACATAATGATCTATTGTTTGCTGCTTTCCACTGCGGTGCCAAATGCAGTATTGCAACTTTATCAGCAAATAGATGCCTAAAACTTCGTAGATGGTCACAGATTGCAGAAGCCCTCTGATATTTGCGCTGCATGGAGCTAAATCACCAAAAGGAAGTCATTATTCAACAAATTTGTTCCATGAATTCAGTTGGCTCTGTTGAACGAAAGTATAGTACTGCAGCAACCATAAGATCTTTTGAGTATTTCTTGTTGTCAAGATCGTGTTACAAAAGATTAAGGCGTGTTTTTGAACTTCCAAGTATTAAAACGTTATCAAGACTCACTTCCATAGTTAAGAACAGTGATGATGTTACCTTTCTTCAAAATATAAATTGTGGATTAAGTGACCGTCAAAAGTCTTTAGTGTTACTAATTGATGAAGTATACGTTAAACCAACTCTGCAATATCATGGAGGCAGGCACGTTGTTTGGAAAGACATCCAACAAACCTTCGCTGCTTGCCAATACGCTTTTAACGTTCATGGTGGTATCACTTTGTGGAGGGCCTAAGTTTGTATGTAAAATGCTACCAGTTAAACAACTTGATGCAGAGTTTCTCTTTCTACAAACGCTACAACTTCTTTCTGGCATAAAAAATGCTGGTGGTAATACTGTTGCAATCATATGTAACGGAAACAGAGTAAATCAGTCGTTCTTTAAAATGTTCAGTACCGAGCCTGAAAAGCCATGGAAAACAAGTGATGATATTTTTTTACTATTTGATTACGTGCATTTGTTAAAAAGTGTTCGTAACAATTGGATTACAGAGAAAACTCAGGAATTACTCTTTGTTAAATCTGGTAAGACGTGTGTTGCAAAGTGGTCTCATTTAAAGGAATTACACCAGCTAGAGAGCCAAAACGTGGTGAAGTTATCTAAAGTTACGGATGTATCAGTTTCTCCCAAGCCGATAGAACGGCAAAAAGTTGCCACATGCTTGCAAGTGTTCTGCGACAGAACTGTTTCTGCTCTAAAAACTCATTCACATTTAACTGGAAGGAATGTAAATGATACTGCCTTATTTTTAGAATTGTTTGTGGCATTTTGGAAAGTTGTAAATGTGCATGGCCCATATGAAGACATCTGCTTGAATGACGATCGGCGTTCTGTCATACGTTTACCGTCAGATACCAACTTACATCAGCTCCTGATTTTGGGGGATTTGGCTAAAAGCATGGCTCCTGTTACAACTCCAAGGATCAAGTCTTTATCTCGAGATACATCACTAAACTTAGCTCACACCTGTTACGGTTTAGTAGATTTAGCCAAATATCTTTTGAGCCATGAGTTTGATTACGTTCCGTTCGGACATTTCACAACAGACCCCTTGGAAAAGGAGTTCAGCAAGTTGAGACAAGGGTCAGGAGGGGCATATTTTATTTCTGTGCAACAAGCTCTTAGTGAGGTAGAAATACATAAGACAAAACTGTGTTTGGTTCAAAATGTAGATATTTTTCATGCTGAAAATGTGGTGAGTGGACATAGCTGTTTGATGTGCACGTTTAAGCCTGATGAAAGGTTGTGTGATATTATTGACAACTTACCTCGACTTGAGTCTGAAATTGCAGTTGACGTAAAAATGGCTTTAGTATATGTTGCTGGGTATGTGCATAGAAATGAGGGCTGTTTGGATGACACGCACAACATATATTCACAGTATGGATCGTATTTCGACAGTTTAAATCGAGGCAACTTGGTTGTACCAGGAGACTGCGTTTGCCAGTGGTCTTTCTTCTGTTACATCATATTTTATGAAATTGCACATAAAACATGCATTAAATCCTTGTCTAAGATCTTTTTGCTAATATCAGACTTTTATCAGTTTGCCGTTAGCCTGAGGCAATATCGTACATTTAGCAATATATTTTATAATAATTACTCTGCTCTTTATTCGCCGCGATCTGAAAAAGAACCTCGACAAAAAATCTTGAAACTTAGCTCCTAAATTGTCGTTGGTGCTGTATTTACTTTCTGCGCACCTTACTGTTTTTTTCGGGTTGAACATGTTTATAAGTTGACCACCGCATGGTTTTTTAGCTGCAAAAGTATTACTCACTGCTATCTTTTCTGGATAGGAAAGAAAATTTTGTCGTTGGTCCGGAGTTATTTTTGTGTAGCGTTCGAGTGTATAACGATATCGAAGTTGGTTGAAACACTATGGTAAATCCAATTCTGTTAAAATCTTCGCACGCATCGCAGTGGACTTTATGTTGTGTTCTGTCTAGTCAGCATTGCTGTTGTATTTTATAGTCAATACAATGATGATGAGAGCATTTTGAAGAGGGCAATGATGTTTGAAGTGAATGGACCACGAAAGCGAGGACGGCCGAAGCAAACATGGAGGAAACAAGTCGAGGAGAATATAAAGAAGATTGGGTTGAGGGTGGAGGAAGCTAGAGATCGCGCGAGATGGAGAGAGGGAGTGGGAGCGATTGCTGAAGGAATGAGGTGCATCCGGCCACCTTCGGACACGGGGAAAAACCGGATTAAAACTGGACGATGATGAATACAATGTCAGTTAGTATCCTACTTTTGCATGCGTCGGGCTTACAGTTTTCTTAATACAGTATGGAGAATAATTTATGATAGAGTGTCTTCATTTCAGTACAGTGTATCTATTCAGTGGAAGTGATTTCTTGAGCAATTGATATGCAAATGAAACTGCAACGTTACAAAGACTGCGAAAGGTTTACAGCGGCTATCAGAATTGCCACCATAATTTTGAGCGTACATGTAGCGTAGCAGAAAAAATATCTCGGTAAGCTTGATGGTGGTTCAGGCCGTTGATTGAAATGGTGGTTAAGAGCGTTGACAAATAGTATTTATTGCCAGAGGACCGACTCTATTATTAGTTTTCATTTCGACGCTTTAACGATATGATTAAACTGTAGTTTACTATGCCTCCTTTCCATGGTGCAAGCATGTATTTTAATTGTAGAACAATGGGTCTATGACGTAACAATAAGCCTCCAAGCTAACAATCCGATTGTGTGATGTCCCGGACTCTATTAGAGTAGGACATGACTTGGCCCCATTCATGGTTCCTTAAACAATATGCAGTCGATTGGGACCATGAACTAAAATTGCACTCCACACCATAATTTTTGAAGGAAATTTCACTGTTTTCTTCAAACATTTCCACCTTGCCTTACTGCAAAAACTGTTTATGCCTGGTTCAAAACTAAAAAGATTTTCTGAAATGGCCTGGAAATTGGCCAGATACGAACCCTATAGTATAGAGAGCATGTGGAATCAACTCAAAGATGAAATACTGTACTCAATGTCCCAATACCACAAAAGTTCAACTGATAGGAAGGCTTATTCAGGTGTGATTTTCACTCGCCAAAGATCAGAAAAATGTGCATGACCTTATTAAAGAAATGCCGAAACGTGTTGAAGCCCTAAAAAACGCTAAAGGAAGCCAAACCAAGTACTACAGAGGTGTTGAACCGTTCAATTTCGAACGTTTTTTCATTTTGATTTGGTCTTATTGTACTTGCAAGTGAAATAAACGAAAATCAAAACAAAGTTGTGATGTTTTTAAAAGAGTTGCAATAATTTGTCAGAAAAACAGCCTATGTGTTCAAACGTTCAATAAAAGTGAAGTCAACGCGGTTTCGGAATGCTACAATTAACCATAGAGCAGTTAAAACCAGCAATATTTAACTTCACTGAAAATATGAAATCCTTTCCTTGCCCAATTGTGACGTCATAATATCGCAGCTCCGTGCGACACCGCGTCCCATTTGTGCAAAATTGAATAAGCTTTCCAATGAACCCTCACTTCATCCATTACTATGTTTACAATTGCCACAATGATAAAAAAAAAAATTTATGTTCAAAAAAATGTAAAAAATAAAAAATTTACGAGCGTATATTAATTTATCCAGTACTGTATAGTTTAATAATGGCAGAGTGTATTCGGCCGACAAGGGCAAGCTAGTTTCTAGACCTATTTTGCTAGCAGTACCGGTAGGTAAACTCAACATCTACTTCCGGCAAAATAGACCTAGAAGTTATTTTTCCGCTCAAAAACAATCATGAGTGTCCACACTGTATAGACTGCACTATATTCGACAAAATAGACCTAGAAACTATTTTGCCATTAGTGACAAAATAGAGACTTCCTTTATTTATATTGAAGTTTCAATCGCTTTTCTAGGCCTAGTCCAATACCTGGTATCAATATTTCTGGCTGCTGAAGACTCGGGACGTAGACCTATTTCATTTTAGCCTAACAAATCAGAACAGAATAACTCTTTGGTCTCCGCAAAACTTGTTTTCAAAAAAAAATAGATGCGCACTAGTCTAGTAGTCGGATAGGTTGCCATTCTGGCCTGCGTACAGCTTGGATTTTCATACTGCCAACTGAAATATCAAAATAAAATATTTTGCTATTTTCTCCTGACTGCTTACCTAAAAAAAATGTACAAAAACAAATGGTTTCACGACCCAGCAGTCTGAGACTACTAGCCTAGTCATGTACCTGGAAAATGGCAAACTTCCGGTCGCAGCAAGTCGCAGCAGGCTGAGAAAAATTAAACAAAGCGTAAAATTTTTTTCGGCTGAGCGGAGCACATGTCATGCGCCGTGCAAAGCTCCATTTCAATAAAACAAACTAACTTTTGCACCTCGCTCAGCCTCAGGGTAGACCGGGCATTAAGGTCACAGATGCGACTACCTTAGCCACCAAGTTCACTTTTCAATAAGGAAGCCAGAAATTGCACGTCACTTTTACTTATTTACTATTCTGGACTCGCTTTTCCTTGGGGGTCGCGGGATCAGCAGCTCGATTTGGATCCTCCAAGCATCTCGATCCTCTGCAATAAAAGATAGATGTCCCGATAGATGCTGCGCTGGGATGCCAAGGCGAGACCAACTAAGATCTTTAACGTGATCTCGCCATCGAGTTGTGGGACGGCCTCTAGGCCTTCGACCAATCGGTGTTGAACAGAGCAGTTTTTTGGCTGTTCTTTTCTGGGACATTCGTGTCGCATGTCCATACCAACGCAGTTGTGATCTCTCTAGCCGGAGAAGCAGCGATTCGATGTTTAGAGATTCACAAATATCAGCACTTTTAACCTTGTCCAGCTAGGTCAAACCGCTACTTCTTCGCAAGCATCCCATGTCGGCTGCTTGAACTCGAGATTTCACTTTCTCATTCATGATCCAACGATCACGGCCGCAAGTCAGAATTGAAACATAGACTGATCTGAAAATGGATAGCTTTGCCTTGGTGCAAAGCTCCCGTTTCAGTACCACAGATTCAGGCCAAGATCCCGCTTCAGGCCAAACTCCTGTTTCAAGCCAAGAGTATACCGCCATCTAAATCTCATAATATCGATCAGGTTTACCAGTGCTTTTGCAAGGTAATGAGCACTGCGGCGAAGAAATGCATCCCTCGTGGTCGACGATCAAATCACATACCCTGCTAGGATGCGGAGCGTGAAGACCTCTATCAGCATTTCCCGCAGTCACCTGAGGGCCCTGATTCGGATAGGGCTGCCACAGCCCTACTCAGAAGACTCAACTGGAAGCGGAGGAATCGCTGGTCAGAGACTGTCCGCACCATTGACTTTTCGCACTCCAGCAAGCTGGCATGGAATACTATAAACAGCTTGACTGGTAGGCCACGACAGTCGCCTCGTCAATATCCCGTTTCAGCTGATGCTATTGCTTCTCAGCTGGTTGAAAATGGGAAATACGAAGGTGTGAATCGGCGCTTATCTCGGCTCGTTTTACAGGAAGTGTCTGACCTTTGGAGGGCTGATCCATTACATCCTGCGAATGTCTCCGGGAGTTTTTCCCATCGGGAGTTTGCTGCTGCCCTCCAACATTTAAAACCAGGCAAAGCTCCGAGACCTGATTCCATTTGCCCGGAGCTAATAATCCATGCTGGAGCCGGCTTAAAATCTTGGCTACGTGGCTTCCTATCTTCCTGCCTGCACCACCTGAAACTTCCAAAGATCTGGAGAAGAGCGATTGTAGTAGCGGTCCCAAAGCCTTCGAAACCTGTAGAGAACTCAAGGAGCTATCGTCCGATCTCCTTGCTTTGTGTTTCCTACAAGATTCTCGAGCGACTTATCTACGCCCGCGTCGAACCTCGTATTGACCCTCTGTTCTCACGGGAACAGGCGGGTTTTCGACGCGGAAGGTCCACCGTGGATCAAGTCACTTTGCTCACGCAAAGCATTGAGAATGCATTCGGAGCGAAAAAGAAAGCCCGTGCCGTCTTTATCAACCTGACAGCTGTCCATGACACTGTCTGGCACCGTGGCCTCACCTGCAAGCTGTTGCGGCTTCTGCCGGACAAGCACATGGTCCGTATGATTATGGAGCTGATCCGCAACAGAAGCTTCACTCTTACAACTGGCGACAGCAAGCCTAGCAAGTTACGACGCCTGAGAAACGGCGTCCCCCAGGGATCGATCCTGGCCCTCTCCTTTTCAACATCTATACATATGATGTCCCCTCCATAACCTCCAAGAAGTTCGCCTATTCCGACGACCTGGCGATACTTCATACATCTGAAGATTGGAAGGAGTTGGAAAGGACTCCAAGCCAGGATATGACTACACTCTCGGAATATCTCCAGACCAGGCGCGACTGAAGCTTAGTCACACTAAAACGGTGATGGCGGCCTTTCACCTCCACAATCGAGAGGCCAAGCGTAAGCTTAAGGTCTGTAACATCGGTAAGACCTTACCTTTCTGCCCAGTTCCCAGTTATCTTGGGGTCAAACTGGACAGATCGCTCACATATCGTGCTCACCTGGAAGCATTGCGCAAGAAGCTATGTGCTCGCGTCTCACTGTTGAGGAGACTTGCTGCAACAAGTTGGGGTGCTAGCGCCAAAACATTGCGCACAGCTGCCCTGTCTCTGGTCTACTCGACTGTCGAGTACTGCGCACCAGTATGGTGCCGCAGCGCGCACACACGCCTCATCGACAGTGTATTAAATGACGCCTTGCTTATTATCTCTGGATGCGTGCGTCCCACTCCATCGGTCTACCTTCCGGTTCTTTCAGGCATCCAGCCAGCTGAGCCTCGCCACCAAGGAGCGACACTCTCTCTAACCAACCGCAGCTCCCTGGACCCTGACCACATTTTACATGGCCAGTTTCATGATTCACAGGACGTATGTAGGGAGAGATTGAAATCTAGACGCTCATTTGTACCTGCTGCTCGGAAATTACTAGACAGCTTTTCTGAGATGGACATCCGTGCAGCCCAGTGGACGAACACGAAACGGGACATGGAGTACTCTGCTAACGCATCGTCACTCCACGCTTTCATTCCCAAGGCTAGCACCAGACCCTTGGGTATGAGTCTGCCCAAGGCAGCCTGGGCCAAGCTCAACAGTCTGCGTTCTGGTGCTGGACGTTTCTGTTCGTCCATGTACAAATGGGGTCTCGCTCCTCTAACGAATTGTGAGTGTGGTGCCAGTGAATAAACCGCGGATAGAGCAACTTCGACGGATAGAGCAACTTTGAAAACAACTGTAAAACCTGTGGAAGAATTTGTCGACCATTTGCTTGTAAGTCTTAACAAATTACAGAAGCATGATTTCATTGCCAAACAACAATCTTCATTTTTAAAACAAATGAAAACACCTGAAATGAATAATTGTGATTGCATATTTTGCTAAAAATTATAGTTTTGTGATTTAAGATGCAGCTCAAGGTTTCCATTGGACAAACTCACTGGCCGCAATCCATCCTTTCGTATATTATTATAGTGCAAATGAAAACGTAGAACATATATTAAGAGCCGTAGAGCGAGACAGCGCTGTTTCTGGCTATTAGCCTTCATCAGCCGCCCTCAGGTAAGAAACATTCATCTTCCAGGACGAATGATCTTGTCAGGATCACCCATCCCTTCGGATAAATATTTCTTAAAGAATTTAACCTTTGTGGTACGCATATCCACTCGTGTGGCTACGTCACCATTCCAGTCAAACTCTTTAGTAAAAATTATTTAGTCAAACTATTTAGGACACTGCTCTTTAGTTGTTTTTATATATTAAGAGCTTAGTGATAATTTCAAATCATAACCGACATGGCACAACCAAACTCCACTGCTTCCAAAAACAACTCATTAAATAATATACATTGAAAAAAGCGTTCCTTTGCAAAGAATTCTCTATTTTTTAGATGGAGCGGTAGCCCACTATAAAAACTGTAAAAACTTTTTGAATTTGGCATTTCATGAAGAGGATTTTGGAGTCCCAGCTGAATGGGATGTTTTGCGACATCGCATGGCAAAGGGCCTTGTGATGGTGTGGGAGGCAGTGTTAAAAGATTGGCTGCATGCGCTAGCTTGCAACGTCCATTTGAAAACCAAATTCAGACACCAGAAGATTTATACAAGTGGCGAAATCTTGCTCACCCAACGTTGCATTCGCTTGTTTCGTCTCCGGAGGTGGAGGAAGAAGAAGCTCTTTTGAATAAGCAATTTGAACTGGGATGTCGAGTATCTGGAACGCAGCAATTGCACTGATTTGCACCTTCACAAACATTATCCCACTTGCAAGCAAGGCCATTTTCAACTTCAACGGAATTTTGTGTGGTAAAAGTTAGCTCTGTACCTAGCAACATGGAACTATCATGGGAATGAAATCTATGGGTACATCACATGCAGATATGAGGATCATTGGTGGCTGGCCTACGTAATTGATAAAGATCCACAAAAACAAGAAGTTTTGGTAAAATTTTTACATCCTGCTGGACCATCAGAATCATTTTATTGCCCTACTAACCCTGACAAACTGCTCATTTCCAAATCTTCAATACTGACCAAGACACAGCCAACAATCGCAACTGGCTGAGTATATAATCTTGCTTCCAGAGAACAAGAACAAGCTTCTGAAATACTATCATTGCGCTTAGGTTGATTAACTAGTTAACTGTTTTGTGAAATATTGCTTTTGATAGTTCTTTTGAATCATATTATTGATGAAATTTGTTTTAGATTTTGACGTTTCTTTTACCAAAGCGGGAGGTTTCTTCAGAAATTGCATTACTTGTAAGAAAACGTTCTAAACAATATGTTGTGATGTAAAAGTAATAAACTACTGTACCGTTGCTCAATTGTGACTCATACGGTACTTACATACACAGTATCAAGCCTCAAAATTGAAGTACCAGTACCAAAAAAAAGTTGCCAAAATTACAATGCACAGTATCAAAAAATCATGAAATAATAGGTTTTCTAAAATCCCCATCCGGAACTTGTTAAAATGTCAATTATTATAGCCTTAGGAACATTTCTGTAAAATTTGAAAATTTTTTGACGATGTACTTTTTTGAAATCGGCGGTTGAAGTTGTGAATATTAATTTCTTCTGAAATATTAAAGTTCAAGTTTATATAATTTATTGTAATACCATTTGGTAGGCCTTCTAAAGACCTTTCGGAGCGAGGAATAAGGAAGGTATGGGCAAAAACATCAAAACGTAGCGCCATCAAGTGGTAAAAAGGTAAAAATTCAAACATCGTTATCTCTTAAAGTAAAAATTGTAGAGATTTAAAACTTGGGATTTGGAGTTATTATTGCATATAGAGTCATTATTTTCATGTAAAAAAATCTGAGATGGTCCAATTTTATCAACGGATGATTTGACATGGAATAGCCCTTATTCAAAGTAAAAGTTTCTGAAACAAGCAAACCTCAGGAAATCTTAAGCTAATTGATTTTTTGGCACGCAGGCGTGTTTCTTGCGATCGCCTCCAATTTCAACCTTCAAATGATTGACGACAAGATTTGGACAATCTGCAGCTTTCAAAAGCTTATTGAGGCATATTTATTTTTCGTTCTGCCCAAACCAGAAGGCTTAATGCTGACCTGTGACCTTTACATCGTTGATTACATATCGAATAGTGATTTGCAAAGAGCGGCTTTGATTAATTCATCGCGATTTCGCTCGATGAAGCGAAGCAACCTTCTGGTGTGTGTCAAAAATTAACGTGTTGCAAGTTGATTAAAACGCAATTTTCAAACAATTCATTTCGCTCATGAGCGTTGCTAAAGTATTCTTGATAGTGGAAAAACGATACAGATTAAAACTAAAGGAAAAGTATCGATTTGACTTAATTTAGAAAGCTCTGCAGTGCTTACATGTGATATTCAGCCCCAAACAAAAAAGAAATTTTGGAAATCACTACGGTTTTAGATCAGATGATATTACGTTGAGTTTAGATGTGAACGCCATAGTAGAATTCACCAACGCGCAGGTGAGCCTATGTTTATTCCTTCCTAACAGGGCGTATTGTGCAAGCCGATGAGACCGAAAATCATTGTTACCGAGTCAAAAAAGTTAAAATCCGGTCGAAAGTATTTCCATTTAAGAAAGCTTTTTTAAACGAAAACGCTTAGATAGCAGTGACAAGTTTTTAACAAAGCAAGATTAAGAAGTTGCAGCACAATTGCATTGTGATGTATTTCCAAAGTAATGGCATTGTTTGGAAAATTCAGTTAAACCAGTGCAAATAATTGGTTTTATGGACTTTATTAGACTATTGGTTTCATTAACCAAAAAAGGTATAGAAAAGAAGAGTATTTCAATTTTGATTTCGTGTCTATGTGTAAAAGATTAAGTTGTTTAAAACTTTGAATGTTTTTGTCAGATAAAGTGGGTTCTGAGTAAAGTTAGGGGTGATGAAAAGGCGACTAATCAATGCAACACCTTGAAACCCAT
The DNA here is from genome assembly GCA_964006365.1 of Trididemnum miniatum. NCBI lineage: Eukaryota > Metazoa > Chordata > Ascidiacea > Aplousobranchia > Didemnidae > Trididemnum > Trididemnum miniatum. The sequence continues at coordinate 24,790,503 of OZ023239.1, forward strand.
GTCAGCTTCATGCAGGAGTAGCCGCGTACCCAGTACTTTGACCCCACTAAACATTACCCATGATAGAAATTTGATAGTTATTATTTTGTTGAGTCGTATCACACGCAAGAAGAATCTTCCTTATAACGCCATGACATGCATCGCGTGACGCAAGCTCGTGGTCTCCTTCTTCGCGACTTAATATTTATGCTTTACAGCCATAAACGAAGAATAATAATGCAGCGAATTTAAGCCGTCGGCAGCACTGTGCTTTTTTACCTCTTGACTGACTATTGAACCCAGCTTTCCACCTGCTTAGCGGTAATAACCATTTAGCAAGAGATCGGGTAATTGTAGAACGAAGCTAGTTTGTTGATTGTTTTCAGATGTACAGTATCCCTATACCTAGCTTAAAACACAGTACCTTGAAAGTTTGTATATGTGAGGTAAAATTTAACATGGAGTGAAAGTGAAGTTGTAATACCACAATAAAACAACGCTTACTCGTGGGAATGAAGACGGACTAGACAACTGAGCTGTTACACAAGTTTTAGCTCTATCAATGAAGGCTTTGTTTTTCTTGGACTTTGCTGTTGCAATGAAAATGAGTGTTTCACGTTTTTAATACTTTGGAAGAAGTGGAGCACCTTACTTGTAACCGTTACCGAGCATATGCACTGAATAAAGGCTATCCAAACATTTCTTCGGGAGGGTTGAAAAATAGTTTGAGATACAATTCCTTCCGATGAGAGGAAAAGGTAGAGTGATAGGCTGATTAAAGTAAACCGAGAAACTAAAATGATTAGGAGGCCTCAGCTATTTTCCCATCGTTTGTGTTAAAGTTGCAGCGAGCGCGCAAGTGCTCCATATTCATCCTCTGGCTAAAGTTTTGCCTTAAGTTTCATCTCAACATTGTAAGCGTGCCCGTGCGTTTCGTGAGGAGGTTCATGAGCTGTGTTGAACGTGCGTTTACTGCAGTGCTACTAGAGCCGAAAGGTATGATTATTCTCAGGGGATGCGGTGACGGGCAAGCGATCCCGGAAGGTTTTGAAAAATTGCATTCTGAAATCACAATTTAGTGCTCTAGGGCACCTCTTTCAAAGCATTGCCTTAAAGTTTGTCTGAAATTTGATAGTCTTTGGCCATAAGTTGACAGCACTGATTGCAAGGTTATTTTTACACATTACAGATTAAGTAAACTAGTTGCTAACCATTGCAACTTTCTTGCTTTTGCAAGTTGTACTTAAGATCCAAGTCATAAACTATATTCTTTGCGATGTTACCAAATACACATTTCCTACACTGCCGGACAATTCGTGATTGAGCTGCTTGTACGGCATTTTTAACTGCGCAAAGTGGGCCGTTCCCACGCTCAAGAAAAACCAGGCGAACCGTAGCCTATAATAAATCCATTCTAATTATGTAACACAATGCACAGAACTTTGGTTAAAGTCGTCATTTTTATTAACACAACTGAAAAACAGTACAGAACATAGAGCAAAAATCAAAAGAGTAAAATAGTTGCGTATGGACCCCAAAGATAACTATACACTATAAACTGGCTATATTTTATTCTTACACATACAAACATATTCCAAAATAGCTTTGAAAAAAGCTGTTGTCACATTCGACTTGAGAAAATACTCTATCATAACTCTTCTGAGTTATAGTTAGCTTTGAAAAAAACTGTTTATCCCATAAGCTTTTCGTGACGCACTCATCAGTGGGTAATCGCGTCAAAGTGAGAACTCTAGAGCAAGCTGTGGTATTTGTCAGCAATTTTGAACGTCTGCGAAGCGATAGAGCGCTGGCCAATCAAATGCGAGATCGTTACGCGGCTTTTAATGGGACATGACGACTTTTGATTGGACACGACGTGTCCACTCAAAAGCCGCGTAACTATCTCGCATTTGATTGGCCAGCGCTCTACGCGAACGTTCGAAATTGCTGGCAAATACCACAGCTTGCTCTAGAGTTCTCACTTTGACGCGATTACCCACTGATGAGTGCGTCACGAAAAGCTTATGGGATAAACAGTTTTTTTCAAAGCTACCTATAACTCAAAAGAGTTATGATAGAGTATTTCCTCAAGCCGAATGTGACAACAGCTTTTTTCAAAGCTATTTTGAAATTCTGTACCACCAATCAATCATACAAACACATTGTTATGTAACTTGCTGAGTGCGAGCGCAAAGTAGATGTAACCTGTTCAGCACAGTTTAAAAGCATTAACCTACGATTCCAATTTTTTATAATCAATCAATCATTGAAAAATTGGTATTCACCGCTTCCCTGGCAAATACTCGGCAAACAGTGAGGAGAACATGCCGTCAAGTTCGCTTGTTAAGCCTTTGGAAAAGAAACTTAAAGGGGCAACAAACCCCAGCTTTTCACTTTGGCTTAAAAAATTGGAAAAGAATCATGTTTTCTGACGACGTTGGATTTACTTCCTAAAACGCCTTCGTTTAAAAGTTATTGCAGCTTTTTGACCACCTTGGAATGGAGGTGCACACTATCAGATTTTCTTTGAAAGCCTTTTTCCTTTGTTTTACGGATTCACTTTGTCAATGTGGACTTTGACGGTATAGAGATCTCTGCAAAATAGATTTTGCCAGTCTTCCTAGGGAATTGTTATGGCGAAGCAGCAGTTGGCTGGACGCAGTGCCGTTTTTAGGGGGGGGGGGATCAGGGGGGCCGTGACAGCTAATTGTTCCCCCTCAGAAATGGGATTAGTATCATACACTTTTAGATTTTTTGTTCCGTTTGAAACATTGCGTTACAACGCAACAAATAATAATAGTGATTATAACCGCCAAAGGGATTGGTTGTTGTTCTGACGGTTATCTGGGAACTGCTGCTTGAAATTGACGATGCTGTGAGCAGACAATTGGGCTAATCTCAAAACACCTTTATTACAGCAGACTACCAACGGTTCAAGTGATATCGCAACTAGCTAACAGTAAATGAACTGCAAACAAAAACTACAATTAACGCACAGATTAGACTAACATTTTGTTCTAAATTTACCGGTACCTTACTTTAGCCTAATCACATGTCAAGAACAACAAAAAAACGTACAGACAGAACTTTCTGGAAGGATCCTACTAGTGGTTAGATTAATTAAATAATAGCAAGGACCTGACATAATATTGGCAGTTACAGTGATAAAACTTGATAGTTGGACGTTGGTGCATATTATCGCATAATTTAACGTAGTGTATCACTCCATTCCACTTTCAACAATTTTTGTGCACAGCGTTGTGGCCTAGTCTACTATTGTAATCAGGGGCGGATTAAGAGATTGCGGGGCCCGGGGCAGATAAGAGTGCGGGGCCCCTAAATTATGAAAAGCGAAGCCATCTAATATCTTTTTAGATGTTGAAGTTTATTGACATCAAAATCCACCAGTAATTTTATTTAATTTATCAAACTCAGGTTTGGGTCGTGCTAAAAAATATATTAGCCTAATGTTGACAACAAATTTTCATTTTGACTATGAATGTAGACCAAAAAGGTTGAGTCCAATTTGCTGCACTGATTTATTAAAAAAGTCAAATGTTTTAATTTTGTTAAAAATTCACTTTGAAATTAATTTTAAAAAACTAAGCATGGAATAAAATTTTCGCACTCTTTCAGGGGCGAAAACAACAGAAAATATAATAAACAACTCAGAGAGTGGTATGCTAAGGCTAGTTGCTCTGCTGGCTTCTACGGCTTGACTACCATAGCTCAAAGATTGAATGGATGTAGGATCAGTTAACTGCTCGTTTGCGTTAGAAAAGAACCTACTTATTTTATTACATGCACTTGCTTTCAACTTCTTTACTTCTTTCAATTTTGTCTCTCTTTCCTTTTTTCTTTTACGTGTTTGACCTCCTTTCTCATATTTTTGACCCAAGTCACGCATTCTTCCAGTCGTGAGCACTTTCATGAGAAAAACTCTGCAGTGGTCACGGAAACTCACTATCTTAATCTTGAAATATTGCTGTAATTATAAGTACCAATAAGTTTCACTAATTCCAAGATTTACATAACTTTGGTCTAAGCTGAACAGCTCAGACGGCTGAGTGGTTAAAGCGTCCGCCTCGGGAGCTGTAGACTTGGATTCGATTCCGAGTCGGGTCAAACCAATGACTTTAAAATTGGTATTCACAGCTTTCCTGCTTGACGTTCAGCAATAAAAGGACAGTGTGAAGAACAAGCCGGCAAGTTTGCTTGTTGTGCCGTTGGGAAGGGCACTAAGCGGAATTCCCCCATTTTAGTGTGATAGACAGATGGCTGGCAACTCCTAAGCGACCTTGTTACAGCGCATTAATCGCTTTCTCGAGATAGGAGGATAAATATGCAACTAAGTACAAAAGTGCGAAGATACGACACCCCAAATCCTTTGAACTTAACACTCCAATTTTCTAGTATCATGCATTAGGCCTATTGCCTATAGCTCATTTAGTTTCCAGCGACTTTAGTTAGAGCTTGTAATGAAATCGCTCATAAATTTATTGAATATTTTTGAATAACTTGTAAATTTAAACAAATTTAGATTGGTCTGCAGTCTGCACGCTTCTAAATATACGCCAGAAGGCCAAGTAGTTTTTAAAAATTTGACGGTCGGTCGCGGCCATTAACGTAAATGCAATTATACTAGTCACTTTGTACTGTGACATCACAGTTACTTAGCAATATTGCAAGTCTGTTCTAATTTTTTTTCGTTCCAGTTATTGCTGTATCGGTAGGGAAATATTTTGATTTCACAGTTCAAAGTTTGCTAGTAATGTAGGTAATAAGCTTGTAAATCTATCTCAATTCAATTCAATTGCTTATAGAGCTAGAAATTAATAAATGCGCGGGGCCCCCCAAAGTGCGGGGCCCGGGGCAACTGCCCAATTTGCCCATTGCTTAATCCGGCCCTGATTGTAATCATGGTGATCTGCAGGATTTGACACACTAGTCTTATCAAAAACGTCTGGCAGTGTTATCGCTGATTCATCATTAATACGATTACAAATAAGATTTTGAAAAGCGAAAAATGAACATAAAAGTTTGGTTGCAAAATTCCCATTTGAAACTAGGTTTTGAAAATTTTGCGAGGTCCATACTCGTCTGCAAGCAACTTACAGTGTACCTACATTAAATATAAGTAGGACTTTGAGCAGGGCCAATATGAAGACTTTAGGGCCGTGGTTCCCAACCAGCAGTCCACGGACCCCAAAAGAGTCCATGAAAAGCTTGCTAGGGGTCCGCAAGTACATCGGAATTTGACAAAATAGATCTACAGTATTCAAGAATTTTCAGGTTAATGTGAGGCACAATTAAGGTTGTAACTTGTGCGTACGAAATCCTGCAGTGCAGCATGTCGAATTGTTTCTGAATACAATAAATACGGGACAAAAGTAGCTCAAGGAAGAAAAATAAAACCGCTGTAAATCTCAAAACTGGGCGTTTCGACAACATAGATTCAGCTGTCATCATCAGCAGTGTATGCAAGGCAGTACAACACTGCAAGAACTAGAATTTACAATTCTGACTACAAGTAATAGCATAACCCAGGCAACAGGTCAAAGTAAGTAGTATAATTGTAACGTCATAAACCAAAAGCTAATAAAAATACTGACGGAGTTAAATTAACAGTTAAATAAGTAAAGAGAAGCGGATTTGGAGTCAACTTTAAGCAATTGCTCATATTTTTGAATAAAAAGTGACTCAAAAATTAATAAACGTGAAGAATCACCAGCGCTACTAAGAATGTCCGGTTTGGCAAAGTCAACTTTATGGTCAGGATTGCCCGTTAACTGTCGGCACACCTCGGATTTATCCGAACTGGAATGCTCCTTAAGCCTGTTTAGAAAGTTTCGTCTAGTCTGTCCTATATAGCTAGAACCACAAGAACACGTTAACCTATATACAACCTCATATTTCATCAAAGTCTTTTGCTTGCCCTTCAGACGAAAGTTGTGTGCGATGTTCCAGGTCGTGTCGACAATCCGTAGAATAACTCGGTTCCATGTCTGCTTTTCCACCTAGGCGGACAACTCTTTCTTGAATTGCATTGCCATGTCACTTAAAGAGGGCAACCGAGCAGTAACTGTTTTACAATGTTTACGTTCTTCATGGTGACTCAACATCTTGTCATATTTACGATTAAAAAATCTCCTGACACAACTACCTAAAAAATAAGCAGGATAGCCATTGCGACCAAGCATAACCTTGATGTTATCCACCTCTGAACAACTGCTTTCATAAGAACTACAGATCTTATAAGCACGATCTTTAGCCTTAGTCAAAGCGTGTTGTAATATACTCCAAAACCTACTGTACGAGTCCGCAGAAATCGTCTGAACACGCAATTCCTGCGAGGAGTTAGAGCTTGCTTAAACTCTCTCACTGCTAGCAATAGGTCCTAGACGTGTGAAGACCAAGTTGGGTTCGCTAGGTGCACCTTCCCGGTCACTCAACACGGTCATAAGTGACTTGTCGCACTGCCCAATCAATATACCTACCCGTTTGCGATTGGGAATAACGGGTATCTTTATTTCATTAAAATCTTTTAACCTACTCGTGTCCACAGCATGTGGAAGAGCACTTTCCTCGTCCGAAAAGCAAGATACACACAAGGAACCTTCGATCCTAAATATATCATCATTATTAAGAGATTCCAACGTACAATTGGTGCGACCCAAACAGATTGCAGTTTGGTCCCCAAGTGTACGAATTTTTATGGAGGGGTCTGGCGTAACTTCCAACCCAAGTTCCTCCTTCAAAGCGTCCGATATAAGCGTCGTTTGGGAAGCCATGCCAAGCTGCGCATAGTCCAAAGTAGAGCACTCGTTTTTATGGTTTATCACTCTGACGGCAGTAGTGCGCAGTAACACCGTACCCACGTTAGCTACGCCAACGCTACGAACGTTAACGGTTCTTTCCATATTGTCATTTTTCTGCGCAGACTGAGATGCAGTATCACTTACTTACCTGTCCACGGTCCCAACAGTCTCCGTAGTATACAGGCCCGTAACTAGACGGGGGCCAGACCCCCCCAGTCGAAATTTTGGTACCCCCCTGTTAGATATAGGCTACTTTGCTTGCTTCTGTTCTTTGTCTAATTACCAACGATACAGTGCTAAAAATGCGCACGGGCAACTCATATGCCCTCAGTACACAGCAGTGGGTCTATTCGAGTAAAATCCGCTGCGTCATAAAGGTCCACTTTCGCACAACCGGGAAGAGCGAGACTGAGTAATTGAAAAAATTGAATAATCGGAGCGGCTTTATAACCGGCCGTTAGCTCAGACGCTAAGCGCGCTATCGGTGGGGGAGGTCTGGGGTTTGATTCCCGGGCCGGTCAAATCGACACAGTGTCGCCAACGACTCGCAACCGTTGCAACGTTTCTTCGGAGCTGTGTTGCCCAGGCGCGGAGATGGGCCCCAAAACTCGTTGCACGCTTCGGCGTAATACGGCGAGTATAATGAAGATTTGATTTTTTTTGAGCGGCTTTATGACGACCGGGTTATACTTGGGTAGACCCGCAGTAGTCAGTGTAGTTGCAAATAAACCGGGTATAGTTAGTACTTAAAAAGAGAATAAAATCGGCGGGCCCTAACTTTATCGACGCTCGTATTCTTCACTCACTCGGTGGCCTGCAAAGTAAATGAACGGAGACTTCTACTGACTCTATTGGTTGTGGCCATAATTACTTTAAAGTCGCACTATAACTTACTTGCATTACAGTACTGTAGCACAGAATAAAAAATGTAGCGTTTGAGGCCTATAATATTTTACTGTCAACCAAATGAAACAAAAAGCTTGTTTGATCATAGACTGTTATACTGTATCTGTTCAATCCTTGTCAAATCAAAGCTTTGTATTTGTAGCATAGCAAAAAAATTGTGTCGCAATTTATCTACTAACTTAATTAAAGCAAAAAAAGAGATAAATAAAATGGAAGCTTCTATTTCACCGGAAAGTTTTTGAAATTTTCGGTTACCGAACTTTTAAAATCGTGGTTGCGTAACCGTTAACTTCTCCTACGGTTCCCCCATTGTCAGAATGGCATTACAGGAACGGAAAAACGGTTACGCAACCACGATTTTCAAAGTTTGGTAACCAGTGTTACCGGTGAAATGGACACTTCTAAATAAAATAAAATGATTGTTTTCCCGTAAATTGCAGCTCAAAAAGAATGAGCGGCAAAAGAAAAGAGCAGAACAAAAAAAAAAAAGCAAACGGTCAAAAAGCCCTATTTTTTGGCACAATAGAGCTCTCTAAAAAAAGTCATTTTTTGGTCTTATGCTGCTGCAGATTACATTTTTAAAAATTTTTAAATTGGAGAGTGTGAAAAAGCGACAGTGTCGTATCATTGTTTTCAGTATGCAAGTACAGTACAAACATTGTGATACCGTAAGCACGGAAACACAGTAGAAGGTAATATTCTGTATTCAGCGTTTAAATTGATCTCTTTGACTAAGCTTGATTTAAGAATAATTAAATAGACAATAGTTCAGTAAATAAAATAGACAGCACATTTTACGACTTTAGTAGGATATATTCAAATTGCAACAAAGCTTATTACTGCGTTTGGCTTTAATACAATTTAGATTTATGTGGATGCAAGAGAAAATTAACGTGAGCTGAGCTGAAAGCAAGTTAATCTGAAAAAGTGAGAGTTTACTGGTACAGGTCAGTCAGCCAATTAGATATAGGCTATGAGTTTATTGTGGTAAATTAAATTCAACGGTTTGTTGTTCGACCATCCCAGGTACGATTATCAACGTGCTTGCAGCCAATTGTAATCTCTTAGCCTTTCTCATACATTCGTTGCAAATCAATTCGTCGTTATACTCGCAGTATTACGCCGAAGCATGTGACGAGTTGCGGGGCCCATCTCCGCAGCTTAGGGCCTGGGCGACACAGCTTTGAATTCTAAAGAAACATCGCAGCGGTGACGAGCCGTTGACGACACTGTGTCTGATTGGACCGACCCGGGAATCGAACGCTAAACCTCCCGCACCGGAAGCGATGTCGTTACCACTACGCCAACCGGCCATTGTTCCCAACTGATACATCAATCGGTATAATTTGGATACATCACACGTAAAACCAATTCAAATTTTGCGAGCTTATATAGATGTTGACTGCTTTCAAAGTTGATATTTCGGAGAGTAGACGAAAAACTTCTGCCCCCCCCCCCCCCCCCCGTTAAAAAGTGCCCCTCCGTGCTTAGTTTTTGGTTACGGGCCTGGTGGTATGGCAATCATGTAAAGCACTCGCATGCTCGATCTTAAATCGAGACCAACAACTTCGGCACACAGATCTAGAACAGTGCTCCGCAACCTTTTCTTACTCACGGCACACTAAAACCATGTCCAAATTTTCGCGGCACACCTCAGCAAAAAAGCGCAGAAAATTTACACATCAAATCACTGTAACTACACCAACGTTATCAGCAGTTCAATGGGATGCTTGGGGTTGTAGTAACGAGCTCAATTGCTGTATGTTAGGCTGTATGAAATGGCAACTCAAAGTTCAAGATTAAGCAAAAAACTGAATATAAATTTAGTTCCTACTGCAAATATGGCCTACAGCCTATGGTACCAGCTACTTTTACAACCTAGGTTGCTTGCGATTCCTACGACAAAGTAGAAAAATTTTGTCGCAAGCGTCGTAGAACTCACTTCTTTTCACTTGCGATGACCGCAGCCACTTCAGTCGCATTCAGTGTGCATAGATAGCGCGATTTGTCGCTGGAATCGCATCGCACGATTATTGTGTAAAAAAATCGCAGCAGTGGGCATTGGCAGTTGCAGGACTTGACGCAAACGTGATCGCAATGGTCGTGGCGCATCGCAACGAGCTCAGTGTGCAGCCGCCTTAACGATGTTCAAGGTTACTCGCACTTCAAAATTAAGCAAAGTTAGTTGTAATATCAGCTTCCAGCTGCGTGAGAAGAAAAATCAAACAAAAGCGGTTTCCTGAGGTTAGTCAAAGGTTAGCACAACGGGATCGAGGCGTCGAGCGAAAGCTGGAATTTTTTATGTTTATACTTCCAAGACTAAGTGAATAATTCGTAATTGGCAATAAAACGCTTCTTATCATCAAGAATGCGGGGAAATCTAGATACATTCAAGAAAAAGGTTCGGTTGCTAACAACAATAATCTGTTGTACAACGTGCGGGTCTCTTGGTAGTTATGCAATACGAGAAAAATGTGGAGATTAATTAAAGTGATGATAATCCTTACGTTACTAAGCGAAACTTGAACAAGATCTTTTGAGATTGATCGGTGCAATTCTGAAATAAATCGGGAAACCATATACACTCTTTTCATTTTTTTTTCAGTTTGGTGGTTCAAAATATAATTAATCCGCGGCACACCTAGGATCGCCTCGCGGCACACCGGTTGCGGAGCACTGATCTAGAACCACACACAGTCTCGGGCCACATGCTCAGTAGACAAGCAGTTCAAGCATCTACCAGCCGAAATAACACAATGGCGTTTTTCTTTAGACGAAAACTGGGTAAACCTTTTACAGTGACCGATATAATACCTGCCACCGTCGGCCTTTGAACATACGAAGCAAACAGGAGGCCTCTTATCACTAGACTTATATTCACATTTAAGGTGAGCAGAAAAACCAGCTGCACAAGTGCGACTAGAGGCGGTGTCTTTAGGTTTACTGCTCGAGTTGTATACGGCCACTTGGCGAACCCGAAATTTGCCACGGCCAGCCAAACCCTTTCGTGATTTATCTTTATCTACCCCTTCGAAAAATGCCTGCGCGTAATCAGAAGTAAACATTTTTATTTCCTGTTCTACAATTCATTCATGTAATTTATTCGTCCAACGGTTAAACAGTACAAATACTTGTAGTACACAACAAAAAATGATATAGGACAGGTAGACTGCGAAGGGACCATCAGGTCTTCGAGTCAAGCAGGCGCCCTAAAAACTAAATCAATGGTTTACATTTATTGTTAGTTAAATAGGTGCCGTTCTTAGACGATAACAGTGGATAATAATCTAAACAAATTGTGGGCTACTTTACTAGCAACTAACTAATAACTCTTCAAATAAAGATCCTTCAATGATTGTTTGAATTTTTTCAAGTTAAATTTTCTTATTTCTAAAGGAGTTGAATTCCATATTTTTACCCCCTTATATTTGATTGAGCTTTGCAATTTCGAAGATCTATACCTTGGTATGTGATAATTGAGACCACATGCTTGCCTGCGAGTTGCAATAGAGTGACAAGTATTCACGCTTGTAAAATAGTTTTGTAATTTAGTAGGTAACTTTTTGTTGAAATGACGATGAACGAATAGGGCAGATTGAAGTTTAATCATGTCATCGAGTTTGAGGATACTCAGCGACTTATAACCACTGGAACTAGAGTGTCTCCAATGTATACCCGCTAGTAGTTTAACTGCTTTGTTTTGAAGGATACGAATAGAATTAAGATGGGTTGAAAATGTTGAGGTTCATATTGTGATGCAGTAGAGCAGATGGGAGTTAAACATGGCGTGATAAATTAGAGTTAACACATTTTTAAGAAAAAAAATTTTGACTTTAAACATAATTCGTACCGCGCGAGAGAGTTAATCGTGAAGTGCGAGAGAGTTTATTGTGAAATACAAACTCGCGCAAATAGTCCAAACTACAGTAGGTTGATTGAAGCTGATACCATTTCTACGCAGACACCGTATATGCTCAAAAAGGGGCCCGGGCCCTTATTTTTTTAGTAATGGGTCTCAACCAGTCGCTTAAACAAACAGGCGCCTAAATGGGACAGGGCGTTTAATAATATGCGGTGCCACACGGGCATCGCGATGACGTTTTTTTAACGAAATTTCTTGTTTCAAAACGGCGTCTTTTAGATAAAATGGGTCTGTTAGGTCATAGTTAGACCTCCGCTTTGTAGCAGGTTGTTTTGAATCAAAGCTTCTGGCCAAAAAACGGATATTTCCTTGATAATTATGTCAGTATTAATAATTGGTTATAGTTTTTCAATGAAAATATTACATAATTTATTCAAATTGGACATGAAAAGGTTTGTGATAGTGAGAAATTTGCTGTATGTTACCGCTTGTTTGACAAAGTTGCATATTATCGCTCGCTGCATTGCCGAACAAACGGTTGGCGTCAGGGTGGACTGAGCTGAAATATTTACCGGGCGACTATTTAAACACGGGCTATTATTTTTTTGGAAAGCTTTTCAGACCAGGCCTTTATTCAAACAGGCCCTTAATCAAGCAGGGGCCCTTGTTCGAATGTATACGGTAGTCAATATATCGATGCTTCAAAGTATTAGACAGACGGTTAGCCGTATCAATAAGAAGTTGGCCAGAGACTCTGTGATATTCGTCATGAGCATAGGCATAAACCTTAAAGGTATATAAGTCCTCGTTAAACGACTTCAAAGATGTTGAATTAAAGGATGCTTTAGTTCCTTGGCGGATCGTTATGATCTTAGGCTCGAACGTGAATCCACTGGAGACACCATACCTCTGGCGGAGACGATTTAAAACCTTCTCAATCCGCTGAGAAGTGCTTATACTTTTCATCGAAGCACAAAATAAATTTACCATTTCGCGCGGTTGGCCCACACACGAGGCACAAAGAACCTCAAGTCTACGTTCGTCGTACGGACTTTCATCCACCAAACGACACATTTGGTTTTCGTAAAATACAAAGGCTATGTGGCTTCCGTCAAACTCAATTTCTAAAACAAGGTCAATGAATTCGTTCCTACCTTGCTTCTCTAGGTAGACATTTAACACAGAATCCAAGTTATTTATAGAAGTGGTAAGCCTCTCTGCATATAGAAAACTTAGACGGTTCTTTATCAAAAACGGGTTATTAAAGGGCACCACCTTCACACCGTTTGAGTTCTCATGATCATTACGAAAAAAGGATACAGAGTGCTGAGTTTCCGCCCAAGTATTCTCTGCGAAACCGAACCAAGATCTCTACTATTAGAGTTAAACGAAACAAGCTTATCAAGAATTAAATGGTCAAATGCACAACATTAGGTTTAGTTGTCGACCATTTATTACCATTAAACGCATCAAACGTTTCTACCTGTTGTTTAGAAACAGCCGATTTGATTTTACTTTGATCACAGGTTTAGTAAAAGGTCCGACAGAAAACGCATCATTATTTTCGGTCAACTTCAGTTTATCTTTTGAATCATAATCATTTTTAACGCAAGGGGGATTGCTTTTAGCATGAGATCTTCCAAGGAGTTTAGTGAGAAATGCAGATTTAGTCTTCCATGACGTGCCAGAAATCAAGGAGCCCCGCTCGGAAAAACAACAAGCTCCTCTTCAGCGTCGAGTTTGGCCAGCTCAATTTTAAAGCGAGCTTCCGTTTCTGCCTCTCCATGGGCGGCCTCCGCGAGAGTCTTGGCCTGGGCAGCTTCCGCAAAGCCTTGGGCCGATCCAAATCACGCAAAGCGACCAACTCAGCCTGCCTGCGTTTAAGTTCAGTTTGCCGCACAGATGCACTAAACCCACGGAAGGAAACGGTAGCCCAGCTATCAGTTTCAGTATGGACGTGGGACACACTGCCGGCCGGTTCCAATTCCTCATCACTACCATCGGTGTTACCAAACAAATTACCTACCATTTTATAAATTAAGTTGTTGCACTGTTGATATTGTTATCGATTTTATTTACGAGCTCAACAATTTCAGCGGGTTCAGAAAAGCCGTAAGTCGAATTTTTAAACTCCTCGCATAAAATTTTAATTTCGTTGAGTTCATTCATTTACGAATTACAACTATCAGTTATTTTAGCGCAACCTACTTTGCCATAAAGCTGCTTCATTTCCACCATTAGCCGGCGCTTGTTAGTAAGTATCTTGCGGAAACACCCCTCCCCTATACGCAACGAATTAGTACCAGTTGGTTCGTCAGAAACAAGTCACCCCAATGCAATGTGACTTTCTAATTCCGACACGGGAACATTATCTGCATTGCCATCATTAGACTTACTGTTAGCCGACATTGTAAAATCAACTTAACTTTACGTAAATTCAGGCAAGAAATGATAAAATAATCACACTGATTGTATAGAACAAAAAATATAAAAACCTTTGATTTAAAAATCCACCCAAAGTTCTTCAAATATAACCTCGACTCCACCACCGCTGGAACAGGTTAATTAAGATGAGATCATCTCTTTGGACGATGACCGTACACGAAGGAAACCACGAGACACTCCCAGCGAGTGATATAAAAGATCAACTTAGGGAACCAATCCAACAAGCTGAAGATTTGCAGTCAACAGACGTTTTTTAAGGCGATTGCAAGTTGCAGACCAATCCACCTCAGCTGCAACACGAAACTAGAGGGATGAGACTATAACAAGCTCAAACCACGAGTGTAAATCGTCGATGATATTCTCAGAGAAATCAAAACCAAAACAAAGGCAACCACCACAGCAATGTAGACAGGAACCAAGTGAAGATAGAGATGCAAATCTTCAGGACAGGGATGAATCCTAACTAAAGTTACCAGTAACGATAACAGAGAACACCAACCAACCAATCCAAGCAAGGTGACAACGATGAAAACAAATTCTAGCGGAGATATTGGGAAGAGACGAGTAATTTTGATGTTTAGAACTCGCACTAGATTTCCAACCAGCGTCTGTCCTTTTGGTACCCCACAAGGAGCTCCTGGGTCTTCGCTCTTTTGGTGATATACCAAACCGAGGTAGAATATATTAAAATCTATATTCGTCAAATTCAAGAGTAGGCCTATCAGCAGAGCGAAAATTATGCGAAATTTACTCCGTAGTAATTTTCGCTAGCGACCAAACTTTCCAAATTAAATAAAAGAAAATAATACAGTATATCAGCAACTAAAATTTTAAAATGCTGCTTTCCGTCCAACGTGGCAAGCTTTTCTGATTCAAACTTGCACCTGGCAAACCGTAGTCAAAAAACGTAAAAAAAGGGTGCTGTAAATCATGAGGTGAAGTATCTACAACGCGTGGAAAGATTGTGAAATGAGCTTTTTGAGGGTTACTTAAGGTCACAACTTGTCACGCATGTCTTAAACAACACAAACTACGAAAGAACAGTGGGAGACTGTTCGAACAGCAAGTCGGGCAAAAAACAAAGATCGTGTTGGAACAGTATCAACCAGTAGTGGTTTTAACTGAGCAAGGTATCGTAATTTTAGTTGCCGGGTTTGGTTGTATTTCGAGGCGGGTAGGAATTTCAGAGAAAATTTTGTGCTTAGATTTGCTATGTAGCCATTAAAATTACCGTTTTAAAACAACTTGTTATAGATCTTGAATGATAGCTTCAACCTCCAAACGTAAACGTGCTTGTGTCAATC
Organism: Trididemnum miniatum; assembly: GCA_964006365.1. NCBI lineage: Eukaryota > Metazoa > Chordata > Ascidiacea > Aplousobranchia > Didemnidae > Trididemnum > Trididemnum miniatum. The sequence goes on from OZ023239.1 coordinate 24,805,817, forward strand.
ACCCTGATAACTTTTGCAGTTCCGATGGTGTGGCGTGAGAAGTGTGATCACGTTACTGATTGCTATTTCAGTATGACAAACATCGGTAGATTTTCTCAAAAAAATAAGTCAAAAATTGTTTACTCTGTGTGCAAGTCAGCAATCAAACCAGTTCCCCTCAAACCAGATCTGCCTGTAACTCAAAAAAAGGAAGATTTTTGTCTGCTGATGAACGTGTGACTGTGACTACCGGCACTAAAAGTGAGGAGGATCTTATTGAATCAGATCCCACCTTTCAAGAAGAGTCTACACCATTAGACGTCACTAGTCTTTGTTATGATTCAATCCATACGCAAAAATTTACCGCCCTCCTTTTAATGGACTTTCAAAAGGCATTTGATACTGTGTAAAATTCTTTTAAAAAACTCTACCATTACGGTGCACGTGGCCCTGTTTATACGTTAATGAAAAGCTATCTTTCCGAAAAAAATCAATATGAAAGTTTAAATAATGCACTTCCCCGATTACTACCATTAAAGTAGGTGTTCCCCAGGGTTCCATCCTTGGCCCCCTTCTTTACCTCATCCATGTTGGTGATATTTGCAATGTCCTTTCCTGTAAACCCCTTCTTTTTGCTGACGATACTTGTTTAATCATTGAAAACTCTTCCTTGTCAAACCTTGAGCTTCATTCTAAACTGGAGATAAAAAATTTAAAAAATTGGTGCACTGCGAATAGACTTCAAATAAATCCTCAGAAATCTGCTGCTACAGTAATCCCTCCTAAATTAAATTGTCCTTCAGCTACCATCAACCTATCTTATGGCAGTGCTCTGATTACATGTCAAAACTCGCACAAGTATCTTGGAGTAACACTTGACAATAAACTTAATTTCAAATCACACTTTGAAAAGTTCACTTGCAAGATATCAACGTCTTCAGAAGTGATAAGTAAACTTCGCTATATTTTCCCAACATTTTCCCTGGTACATCTGTATTATGCCATCATTCATCCTCACCAGCTATTTGGCTTACCGGTGTGGGGTAGCACATTTTCCTCTTACTTAGCTAAACTTCAAATACTTCAAAATAAAGCCATACGAATTATCACAAATTCAAATATACGCGCATCGATTTCTCCTCAATTGAACAAACTTGGTATTTTGAAACTTTCTGATTTATATACATTTGAAACAGCAAAAATTATGCATCAACACCTTAATAATGCTCTTCCTCTTTCTCTATCTTCTTTGTTCAACAAAATCTCTACCATACATAGTCGTCAAACTCGATCCAATGTCAAAAATAATCTTTACATTCCCAAATTTTCAACAAATAGATGCCCAAAATTATTTCGATACCAAGGGACAAAAATTTGGAATTGCATACCTGCTGACATCAAAAAACAATCTTTCGCGAAGTTTTAAAAAAATTACAAAATCCTCCTCCTGAAGAGCTACATTTAATTATAATTAATCTGTTTAATATCATAACCGCTCTAAGTATTATTGCATCCTTTTTCTTTGAATATTTATTGCTGCAACATACGTTTTTATTCCACTAGGTGGCTGCTTGACCCGAAGACTTTAACCAGTCACTTCGCAGTCTCCTCGCGGGAACTTGATGATATAGCAAAAATATTTTTTATTTTATTTTATTTATTTATGTTGTTTTTTTGTAAACATGTGATTGTAGATGTCGCTTTTGTTCTTTCTTTTCTCGCCGAATAAACCTACTTACTTACTTACTTACTTACTTCTCATCAATCAGGAGCGACTGAATGACCACGTACATGACTTGCATCTATCCAAAGAGAAAGCAGAAGTTTTGGGATCCAGGTTACAACGATAGAATCTATTGGAGCTAGAAGCCACCATTTCGTCCGTCCGTGGTCGCAATCACAACCTTGCTCATCACTGCGTAAGAGCGCAAAAAAAGCGCTATAGAAAAGATATTGATGGGTTGGTGACCGAACTGGGTGTGAACGAAATTCTGTTCATTGGAGGTTCATCGATTCCAGCAAAACAAGCCTTAAAGCCCTGTTGCTGCACAATGGTAACATCAAACCATCATGGCCCCCGCGACAAAGCCCCCAAATTGGAAAACATAATGTCCAACACCAACTTTTGGATAGCTCTGCAAATGTCTTCATGCTAAATAAGGAGTTTGATTCTCGATTTAATTCGCTAAAACTGGCTACTCGAAATGCTTTGAAATCAGTCGTTTCTAACTTTTTGGGTAATCACCGTCATGATCAATATGCTGATATTGCAGGCTATATGCTAAAAGCATACGAGGAATGGGCTCGAATCTCTTAAAAAGTGCTCTTTCTGCATTCTCACTTGCATTTCTTTTCTCCTAACCTTGGTGAAGTCAGTGATGGGCAAGGAGAGAAATTCCACCAGAACAAACCCTCATAGAAGGGCGTTATCGAACCCGTTTTGATGCCAACATAATGGGAGATTACTGCTGGTATGTGAACGCGAGAGCATGGGCACATCTTATAGAAGAAAAGCCAAATGTATTAACTATTTCTAAAACTGTTTCTCACGACATATTGCGCAATAAAACTCATTTGTTCAATTTGCAATCGTTTGTTTAGTTCGAAATGGTAGATCGCAACTAGGTGCGCTGTGGAGAATCCGAGGCATGTAATTATCTCAAAAACGTGACGCGATAAAAAAATCTCATAAAATTTTTCGAATCAGGCCCCCCCAAAATTAGCCAATATCACCATCTTGTTAGTTGCGCAGCATAAAATTTTTGTTGTTGTTGTTGTCCAGTGTTATCTTATGATAACTAGCCATGGGTTTATGTCTATCGCAGTAGATACTCTTTGCAAATATTTAATTCATTATTTTCATGCTGGATCAATGTCTGATTAAGGCTGATCGTTTAGCACTTCAGATTTCAATTGCACGTTATAGCATAAGCTTCCATTAATGTGATATAATCTTAAGTAATGATGTTGAAGTGGTAGCAAAAGATATTGCTTTTATGGGTATATCGATATATCTGATTGTATGGAATACTTTTGCGTAAAATGCAATTGTCAACAATGGCTCAAAACACGAGAAACCAAGTTCACAAAAAGATTTCTAATTTTATTCCATCCCATGAAGAAGCACTAGAAAGTTTGAAGAGACAGAGTGATTCATCCTGGAAGGTATTACCGAAAGACACTGAAATCAATCAAGGAAATGCACAAAAGCTTACTCACGAAGCTAGCCAGAAAAAAGAACCTCCTGTTGCAAAGGTGACTCCTTTATCAAGAAACTCGGCTTTATCAAATTCCATAAATGACAACTATCCAATATTTCGTCAGAGCAACAGAGAAACTTATCTGCCTGATCAACATGACTTTATCTCATCTAGAACGGGCAGCTACAGTTTTTGCGACCCTCCATGCACGTTGAGACCTTGGAACCGCTCATTCTCTGAGATTAATTTTCTCGCATCACTTTACATGTCCGGGTTTCCATATTCTAATGCTGCTAGATATTTTGCACAAGCTGACTGTATTATGTCAAGGAAGCCAGAATTTTATTCAAATCCTAGCTTACGAAATCATTACAGTGATGGCTTACATACGATTACTGGCTTTGCTGCACCAGCACAACGTATGAAACCACTCCCTGCTGGTTACTCCAATCAAAGTTTCGATGCGTCAAAAAATGATGATCAACCCAAAGTAACTGAGCATATCAAAACACCAATCAAGACTCTATCCGACGAAACAGGTAAGAAGATTTTTTTTCTGATGTTTATATAATTGAAACGGCAACTTCTTGCAAAAAGCCGACAATGAGTCCTGAGAGATCCCAAATTGAAAACGAGATTTTTTGAAACCTCTTATAAATTTATGGCTACAGCAAGTAAAGTACTATTTAAATTTTAGCTTCCTGTTGTGATCCCGTGAAAGACAAGTTGCTACGCAGGAATAATAACTAGATTATGTCTTATGATCTTGTTGCTACCATTTTTTGTGAAGCCCACAAAGCATGCGAATGCGCAGAAACCAAACGCATTAAAGCAATTGGTCGCAATGTAGCGTAACCACCAGGAAGATACCGACTAGGTTGGTAAATTTCTACCAAATTATATCTGCAATACTGAGTTACGTTTATATGATGAATTATTGTAGAAGAAGAGGCTTTTCGAATAACTTATAGCGTCACAATTCATTATAAAATTGATGTAGATAGACTATAAAATTAGTTATAAAATTGATGTAGACAATTCATCATAAAACTGATGTAGAGAATCACTACACTCCAATAAAACTACACTAACGATTTCGCATCAAAAATAAAAGTTGATAGCTAGTGGAAATATCAGCTGCATGAGGAAATCAGTCAAAACACAATTGCTTTCACTCTATTTTAATTTAAATCGATTTCGGTTAAAAAAACATCATCAGTATTCTGCAAGCACATAATAAAAGTAAAAACAATTTGAGTTAAAGTAGATTAAATAATACAGAAAGTTTCTGAGGAATGATGAAAAAAACATACAATAAAGTCAATATTTAGCAAATAAGTAGCGAAACTACGAATTTAGCAGGAAAACATGGAGGATAGCTCATGACCATAATATAATTAAATAAACAACCTTGACACAAGGCATTAACCCTCTAAGATCACTCTCAAAGGAAATGTATAATCATTACCTGTTTGCGCATGTCACTCCTTTTTTTGCTATTCATGTAGCCTCTAAGGGCCAACCCTACCATCACACATTACCGGGAAGAATTCATAGTCATAGGAGATTTTTGTTAAAAACAGACAACAAGTGTAAAGAATCTGGGTTAAATTGTCATGTCAAAAAAGACATAACAATCGTGGAATGAACATATCGATCCACGACCGGTTTCGCCCTTATTGGGGCTCATCAGGTGGATGTAGATTTACCAAATGCCAAAAAAAGAGAAACAAAGAATTCTTCCCGATGGTGTCTCATGGTAGGGTTGACCCTTAAGAGGCTACATGAAAAAAAAAGAAGTGACATGTACAAATAGGTAGTCATTAGACATTTCCTTTGAGAATTATCTTAGAGGGTTGATTGCCTTGTGTCAAAGTTGTCCATTTAATTATATTATGTGCATTAATGAGCTATCGATGTCTATACTCTTTCAAAACCCTTAATTTAAAAAGTCCTTGAAGAGTTTTACCCAATTCTTCCTTTAATAGACTGAATGGTGTGCATAGTAGCATCGTCCGAGCTGATACGCATATGATATAGCCTACTGTCTACTCAGGGGATTTTCTTTGGGGATGGGTTTTGTCATAAGCCATCAAGATTTTCGTTAGCAGTTTCCAATCATTTATCCTTGCCGGAATTATACAATACGGATTTGGTAAATCCTATTGCAGTATAGCAGTTAGTTAGTTAATTGCATATTTATCCTCCTATCACGAGAAAGCGATCAAAGCGCTATACCAGCTCGCTAAGAAGTTGCCAGCCATCTGTCTACCACACCAAGATGGGGGAATCCCGCTAAGTGCCTTTCCCAACGGCACAACAAGTAAACTTGCCGGCTTGTCCTCCACACTGTCCCTTTAATACTGAGCGTCAAGCAGGGAAGCTGTGAATACCAATTTTAAAGTCATTGGTTTGACCCGACTCGGAATTAAATCCGAGTCTACGGCTCAAGAGACAGACGCTCTACACCACTCGGCCATCTGAGCTGTGAAAGTCGTGGTTGATTCTGATTGGCTGTTGTAAAAACTTGAAATGATATAGCTGGTTTGCATGATAAATAGCCCAAGTCAGTGCTTCTCAACCATTTTGACCTCACGGCTCACTTTTATCGAGAATTTATTCGTACGGCCCACAAAACATGTAACAAATACAAACATAAAAAACAAAAGCAATTTAGTTCTCTAATGCGAAACTTGACCTTGCTTCTGCGATATAATGAGATCCAGTCTGGGATTGATAGGGGACAAACTCACACGCATGGTGACATTCAATGTAGCAGTTATGAGACTGTTTCGTAACTTCGACTTTGTTATGGTTACAGTGGAAAAGCCCGATTCGCAGAGGCAAGTAGTAGTGAAAAGCAAAAGAAACTTGATTGCGCGCTCAGATAATACAGAGTATTCTTTGCCTGCTTTATTCCAGAATGCAGGAAGATCAATGTTCCGATCGTTTTCGGTAATTGTGTTTTGTGTGATTGGCCTCAAGTCATTTCCTGAATTTTTTGTAGGGTTTTTCTGGCAAGCTTCGAGGAAATTAGTAATCTTCTCTAAACACCCGTTTTTCCCTGTAGAATTCTTTGCATTGCGTAATTCGTTTTTAGTATAAAAGCGCTGAATTTAATTGGTCAAATTTGAACTGTTAGATTCTAGATTAGAGGGCGAAGCTCTGCCAGTTTGTTCCATAATTTAAACTCATTGTTAAATGTTCATTAATTTTTAGATCAATGTATGAGGTTTTTTAACCTAAACCTGTATATACTAATTAAAATTGAATCAAGTTGAATTTGATGATTTCTGTTGTTGTGAGTGAGAGCGAATTAGTTGCATTGACCAATGCCAGCAGAATAGTTCAACCTAAGATCTTATTAGAATCCATGTACTTCTTGATGTTGTAGTTTGAAAGTGCTGTCTTCAGAAAGTTCAATGAGTTCATTTTCCAGTTCCGAAGACAGAGTAATATCCTCTCTAGCGGAATCAACGGTAAAAGGGTTCAGAATCCATAAGTTTCCTGGCCGTGGATCTTCCGGAAAGCACAAATCAAACCTGAGCGACAATTGATTCAGATGCTGTATTATTGTTGCAGAGACGTTCACAAGAGATGACTTGAGGGTTTCATTGAGAAGTGGAAACATCTCAAACTGCTTACTGTTTACTCTTCCTTTCCAAAGACCGATCTTTTTCTTAAACCCCTCAATTTTATCAGCGACGAAAAATAATGAACTTTTCCTTGAATTGACAAACTAAGTGTATTCAGCTGGTCAAACACATCTGCAAGATATGTTAGTTTTTTACAAAAGCAATGGTCGATGTAATGCTCAGCAAGAGGTGAGCGTTGATCGTTTAGGAACGTGAAAACTTGATGCCGCAATTCAGAGACGCGATTGAAAACACGTTCTTTTGAGAGCCACCTAATTTCCCAGTGATACAAGAGCTGCAAGTGATCTGAACTGAGTGTATCACACAATGCAGCAAAACATCTCGAATGAAGTATACTCTTTTCAACATAATTCACTGTCTGCACAGCTATTGTCATAACATCATGTAGTTCTAGTGACATCTGCCTCGTTGCTAGATTTTGTTTGTGAAGTGTTCGCAAAGGCGGTGCATTACTTCATTTGCGATTGTTCTCGTGGAAAGTTTTTTGCAGCATAGAAGGTCGTCATGAATATTACTATTTGCACACTACCTTAAAATGCGAGCAAAAAAGCAGCGTTGCTAACATTAGCAGATTCGTCCATTTGAACGACATAATTAGGACTCCATTTAATTCTTTCCAACAGCTGTTGTTCGATGTCATCACTCATTTCAATGATTCTTCTTATAGTGTCATTGGACAGTGGTATTGCTTGAAGTTTTAATGCAGCGGCTTCACCTATAATTTCCCGACACATATCAAGAGCACAGGATAAAATAAGCTCCTCAGCCACCGTGAATGCTTTCTTGCTTTGAGCTATACGAAAAGTTACCATACAGCTAGCCTCTAATGTCGATTTTGATTAAGAAGTAAACGAAGTTAAGATTTTTTGCTGTCTCTGAAGTCCCTTTCCTTTTCTCTCAAAGTATTCTTTGTGCTTATCTTCAATTTTTATGTGTTTTGACTCGAGGTGTCTCTGAAGCTTTGATGGTTTTAATGCCTCATTTGACAAAATCTGCGCCCTTTCTACACATTGCGCTTTTGGCTTAAAATCATTTCCTGCACCCATAAACTCATATTTGATGTATTTAGGGTCATATTTTCTCATTACAACTTTTCTAGGTTTTCGAGAACTCTCTGCTTTGTCACTTTTTCTTTTCAAGAAGCGATTTATTTGTGAAATTGTTTACTAAACACTGCTTCTGGTTTTAGTATTGACCTATCTACAACAGCTTTAACATTATGCTGCAATCAACGTCACATTAATAACAAGAAAAACGATTGAAATACTGATACACTATCTTTCAGTAAAACGTTGCTCTGTACCCTATACTTAACTTCGTTGTTTTTTCGGTACTGCTCTTCATACTCAAAATTCAGTCACTCAAAGCATTGGAAATTGCAGCAGTTTTTCTGCATGAGGAAAAGCAAAACAATGGTCCTGTTTCAACGAACAAGATAAGTTTGACGGTGTTTCTACTCTGCTTAACGCATTCCGCAATTCTTTTGTCAACTGCACTAGTGGCGTAATAGTGAAACTAACCAAACTACAAATCGTTCGCTTTCATGAAATTACAGACAATTGAGTTGTCTCAGTGCGCGGCCCACCTGAAAGAGCTTCGCGACCCACCGGTTGAGAAGCGCTGGCCTAATTGTTTGATTTCAGCTGGCTGTGGTTTTAAATTACTATTTGGTTACATATCTTACAAGTTTCAGTATGGTAGGCTAGTCTAGTTATGGCTAAGTTATTAGCAGCCTGTTGATTCAAAGGTACTGGTGGAAGGATGCAGCCTGGTATCGAGATATCAAATCTTTTGTACATTCTTTGGCATTTACTTTCACTTTTTGCTATGATGTGTATGGTGCTTAACCTCTGTTTAATTACAGGCACGAAATTGCAGCTTGATGGAAAGTTAGTCAAAAAGTTATTACTGCTCACACTTTATTGAAATCGATTTCAGCTGTTAAGCTACCATCAGTAAATTCTGCAAAACACGTAAAAGCCGAGTGAAAAAATAATATTAAGAATTTCACTTAATGAAGTTTACTTGAATCCAACCCACTCAGATCTTAGGCTAAATTAAACGAGTGGCTGACATAACGGCTGGCTTCCTATTGATTACGTTTAATTCAGCCTAAGATCTTGGTGGGTTAGATTCAAGTATAATTCATTCAGTGAAATTCTTTGTATTGATTTATAAGCTTGCATCACTCTCTTAGCCTTGTAGCTAGACTGGATAGACTTCGGTACAAGCCTTCATTGCTCAAATAATATTAACGGATTTTTTTGTGGTAGTAACGTATTAACCAATAATCTTATTAACAAATTATATTAACAAGCATGTAATTATTTTTATCATTTATACATGGAACTTCTCTGTTAAAGATATGAAGGAAAAAATCCCACCAAATACTGATAAAGTTCAACGATTTAAAAACTTTTCCAAAGTCGTAATGCATTGAAACAAGCGCATTTTCCTTTATCGCAAAGAGTGCTTGTGATTCTTTTTATCATTTATACAATCAACTTCTCTGTTAATCTTTGTTTCTCTTTTTATTTTGGCATTTAGTAAATTTACATCCACCTGATGAGTCCCAATAAGGGCGAAACCGATCGTGGATTATTATCTTCATTCCACAATTGTTATGTCTTTTTTGACGTGACAATTTAACCCAGATTCTTTACACTTGTTGTCTGTTTTTAACAAAATTCTCCTATCACAATGATTTCTTCCGGGTGGTGTGTGATGGTAGGATTGACTCTTAGAGGCTACATGAAAAGAAAAAGAAGGAGTAACATGCACAAACAGGTAATGATTATACATTTCCTTTGAGAGTGATCTTAGAGGGCTGAATGTTTCGTGTCAAAGTTGTTCATTTAAATAAGGAAGAGTATAACAAAGTTAAAGCCAATTATAACGTTATAAAGGTTATATGGGTGAACGGTTAAAGGTAGAAACAAATCAAATTCTAAAGGAACCAACAAAATTTTAAAAAATTCTATCTTTACTAAAAAGCTAAAAAGAAGGCTAAGACATTTAATCGAAAAACGAAAGTATAAAAGTTGACAAACGAAGTAAAAGGGTAATCCGAAAAATGAAAACTAACCTTACAGAGCATTTAGAAACGTAAAAACTTACCCAAGCTTAAAAAATATGGAACCTCAAGAAAACTACCTTTATCAACCTTAACGTCCTCAAGATTAAAAAATGTAACAAATCTAAACTAAAATTGGGACTTACCTTTGGAGAAAAAAATACAACTACAATACATCTGAGGAAAACTACCAGAAACTAACTAGACGACTACAAACAGCCCTTCTAAATACCTCAGGATCGAACTCGCAAAATTACTGCGAGTTTTAGAAAAAAAATTGCCTGCATAATTGCTTGAACATTTTTGCGAGTTTTTTAAAAAACTAGTTTTTTGCGAGATGGATTTTAAGGTATTTAGATGGGCCGTTTGTACTCTTTTAGTTAGTGTCTGGCAGTTTTCCTCAGATATGCAGTTTTTCCTCTGAAGGTAAGTCCCAAGGTTAGTTTAGGTTTGTTAGATCATACGTATTCGAGGTTGATAGAGGTAGTTTTCTTGAGGTTCCGGGTTTTTTTAAAGCTTAGGAAAGTTTTTAGGTTTTTGAGGGCTCTGTAAGATTAGTTTTCATTTTTTTCGGATTACCCTTTCAGTTCGTTTGTAAACTTTTATACTTTCTTTTTTCCATTAAATTTCTTAGCCTTTTTATTACAAATAGTACAACCACAATACAGCTAAAAATACTTGGGCGGACGTTTCGGCTCACTTCTGGTGTCATTGTCAACACTAAAAAGCTTACGTTATGCTGGGTCTTAAGCCATGATGCAAAAAAGAAAACTTTTTTTAAAGAAAAAGAAGAAGAATTGAACAAATGCACCCTCAACAAAAAATATGTAAACTCAGTTTGAACTTAACCATTTCTATTAACATCCTTCACAACCTGTTCAACTGCACACTTACCACCACAAAATCGCAACTATTGAACAAAGGACTAGATTACAATTTGTACTCTACTAGGCTAAATATACAACATGTACGTGCTGAATTTGAAAATCTGCACTCAAAACTGCGCAATCTATTATATCAATGTCACATTGCATACTGTTTCAGCAAAAACTCATATCCCTGTATAGTCTTTTTGTATCCGCTTTTTATCATGATAGATTTCGTAGACCTAAGTAATTCTGTATTATCCCATGACCAAAAAGAAGCTTTGTATTTTCTTCGTAATGATCCCAATATTGTAATCACTGGACCCGATAAAGGTAACAGCGTAGTAATTTTAAATCGTTGTGATTATGTTAACAAAATGTATGATATTTCAAATGACGTATCCAAATTTCTTCCCTGCAATCACGATATCAGCTTAGTCAATCTTACCAAATTTCAACGCTCCATCTATTACCTTAAAACCAAAAAAGCCTTCAGTGATGAAATATACTTCAGAATCCACCCCACCTGAACAACAACCCCCTCCTTATACGGACTACCTAAACTCCACAAACCTGGGGTCCCTCTAAGACAGGGGTACCTTGGTAAAATTCGAACTAGGGGGGCCCTGTATAATGTAAAAAAATCTGTTATTTTATACCAAATGTTCTTAAACTTTTTCAGTCACGCCCCTTTTGGGGTTAGTTATTTTTGTCCACGTCCCACCACCAGTGCCGTGTGAAGACTGCTTCCCTTCTCCCAAAAAAATCCACATGGGCCCTTTGATATCTATAAGCATTAGGGCAGTTTCGCGTTTTTTCTACTCGGTGACTAATTTTTCTCATTAGCTGCATTATTCCAAGGGATCAATCCAGAAATTTTCTTAGAATGGGCACCCCAAACTTTCGTACGCGCAGTTTCTTTTGGTGTGTGCCAAAATGAGAGTAAATTTGAAGCAGAATGAAACTCAATGATGTCTCTAGGGGGTCCGGAAGCATGCTCCCCTGGAAAATTTTTGGAAAATTTAAATTTAATTTACGTCATGCAATTGTTATTACAGTGCTTTTTCAATAAGTTTTTGACGAAAGTTTCTTAAAAATTTATTGCCTCTAATTCTGAGTCTCACACAACAATATTGAGGGGCCCCTACAAATGCCCACCCCCCCACCGGGTGGACCGAACTTCGAAGATGCCTCGATACGGTACTGCCCACCACGTTACAAAAAAAACATGCAGAAAATACAACAATTTATTTGCAATGTCTTAATCAACTTAATGGGAAGGATGCGGCTGTTTTGGGAAAACAAGTTTTGATGTTTGACGAAAAAAAGATTTGAAAATGTACGTTTAATCATTAAGTCACCACTATGCTCACGCCTACCAGTTTAAAAACCTCTGCTCGAAAGTCTAAACCGTCACAATTAAGGACTTGGCCAATTTTAAAAGCCCTCATGGGCCCCCCCTTACAAACATTTTTTTAGAACTAGGGGAGCCGAGTCCCCCGGACTCTTCACCAAGGCAACCCTGCTTTAAGACCAATTCTATCCTGTTGCGGTTCTTATAATCACGAATGTGCTCGTTGGTTATCCCAGTCTCTCGTTAATCTCCGACAACATCCCACTAACACCCACGACATCTTCCATTTCCTTACTAAATCAGCCAATCAGAATATAAAGAATCATACCAAGGTCTCGTTCGATGTCAAAAGTTTCTTCACTAATATTCCAACCTCGTTCACCACACAACTCATATTAGACAACATCTTCAAAAACGATTGCAAAGAATGGAATGGCCTCAGTAGAAACCGACTAAAAAACCTGTTAACGTGATCTACTGAAAATACCACTTTCCAATTTGACAACAAGTTCTATAAACAACTCGATGGCGTAGCGATGGGCTCACCAATTGGATCCTTAATGGCTGACGTCATCATGAACTACGTCAGTGACAAAGCCCTTGAAATCGCCCCCCAATTTCACCGACCCAGCTTCTTCTGCCAATACGTGAATGACTGTTTCGCCACCTTCACTACACCAACCTCTATTGACATCTTTTTCAATAACCTGAACAACATACACAAACAGAACCAATTCACAAAAGAAACAGAATCAAACAACTCCTTAGCATTTCTTGACGTTTTTATTGAAAAATCCTACTCTGGAATCAATACTAGCACTTACCATAAACCTACTCACGCCGGCCTCCTTCTCACATATTCCAGTTTTTTCCCCATTCGCTACAAACGCAACTTAATCAACAACTTCCTCCAACGCTCCTTTACTATCTGCAACTCATACCTGAAAATCGACTTTGAATTCCAATCAATCAAAACAACCCTTATGAGAAATGAGTATCCCTCTAGTTTCATAGACAGTTGCATAAGACAATTCTTGTAAAAAAAGTTTTTCCAACATCCCAAAACCTAGGGTTACAATATTTGAAAAAGCAAAAATCCGGAGAGTGCATGACCAGGGGTGCCGCAACGGGGGGCAGCTGCCCCCCTGCCCTTTTGACTAGGGAAGACAATGGGGGCAGTACTGCCCTTAGCATTCCATTGAAATAGTAACGAAGGAAAACGTCTGCTCTGTAGTATAGTAAAGGTATGCCCGTAGTTTCAGTTGCGTTTCCATTTTCTGCAGTTATTCCAACGTTAGGGTAGGACTCGATTCCAGTTTTTGAGAACTCGCACTGTTTACCTTGGACTTACACTTGGACTTTGAGTTGTGAAAAAAATAATGCAAGTAGGTCTGATGGTGAGGATTTTAGTTTTTCGAGGTACCGGTATGACAAAATCAGTATTAGTAGGTAGTAGCATAAAAACGTAATTTTTCGTGCTTCTAACGATACAAGTTTTTATTACGTCATTTTCATCGCTTCTCACTTGCTGTTTCCAGCAGGCCAACAGCAGCTGTAAATCGGTTAGTGTCACTATGGTGTAACTGTAAGTGAAAAGTAAAGAACGGTGAAATCAAAGAATCCATATTTTCGTCTGATATAATTCTTCCGTCAATAGTACGTCAAAAAAAGGGCACGAGACAATGCACATCTTAATTGGTTTGCAGGAGCGTATTTAGGGGGGCATTGTGCCATGGCCCCTCCCCCTTTTTAACTTTGCCTTTCAGTGAAAAAAAACAAAATAAAGGCGCCAAGTTACTAAAATATGCCAGACTCCTTTGATGGTTTTTGTAGCTTATGGCCAGAGGCAGATCCCCTCCCACCAGCCATTTTCAAGAATGTTTTTGATGTAACTTATAGCCTACAATTTTTCCATAATTTCGAACCTCTTCGATAGCAATATTAGCCTTGTGCCTACGCTTTAAGCACGCACAATCGAAAACGTGCAAACAAAATGTATCATTTTTGGCGAAGCACTCAGAATCAAAGTAAATAATGTAAACAAATTTTGCGTGAAAATTATTCAAAAAGTACTAAAATAGCCATGACAGTATGCAAATTTTCAAAAATTTTCCGGGGGAGCACGCCCCCGGACCCCCTAGTGCCTTTCTTGTTTCTTAATCAGCTTCAAATTAATTCTGCCAAAAAAATGCGCTTGAAAATAATGTAGAAAGTTTGCCCCTGCCCTTTTAAAGTTTTTCACAACGCCACTGCGTTGGTATTAAAAGTGCCCTTTGAAAAAGCTGCCCCCCTCTTGCCTTTGCAACGTTGCGGCACCCCTGAGCATGACTACTTTTTATAAGACCATATGCGCTACTAAATTTTGTCACATCGAAATTTGACCTATAAAGTTGGCAATGCAACACACAAGAAGCGTCTGTACTGAATTCATTCATTTTTGTATTAATAAAAAGAGCAAGTTGATGTTTGGATAACAAAAATTTGATAACGAAAAATTTTTTACCATCGTAAGTTAGCAAAAAGTACAAACAGGATGACAAACACCACCATCTCCAAACTTTACTTTAACTTTGGTTACGGAGTTACTTATCCACAAATATCAGCAGTGACAGTCGGTCAGGCTAAGCAATGTTTACCCTAGCAGAAACTACGAAGAGCAGAGCAGAAGTTTATTTTACCAGAAAAGCGCTAAGACTTTCTGGTGAGAGGCTGCGAAAAGACCATGTGTCCAGCTCCAAGGAACCGGCGCGGTCGCCGAGTCTACAGCCACTCACCTCAAACAACCACATAGATTATCACAAATGTCCGAAAACAACAAAAATCACATGACAATAGAAAACTAAACTACTACATCGAAAACAAGCGTCTAGTGCAGAAAATCTTCGATGCGACGTGTATCAGAATTACAAAAAAAGAAAAAAATGTTAAAGAACAGGGGCGGTATACTGCTTAGCTCAACCCCTCTGCTTCAACGCAATGCGCCAGCTTTGTATGTTTAATAAGTCTACGCATTGCACAAAGTGCACAAAAAGCCGAGCTGCATACCGCCCTATGGCTGTAGGTGCAACACATTCACAGTTACAGTACGAGATGTTATTGATTAGGAAATAATTAAGCAAACACAGTATAATAAAATCTCAGTAGTGCGGAAACTGACAATAGAGCAATCAAATGGTATCGAAAAAAAGAAAAACAACAAAAACAAGTAAACTTAAGAGTTAATGCAATTAAATCTGGGACGGTAAGCAGTCATTCTAGCATTGATTATCGCAAAGAAGTTGTTTAATTGCTTTAACAAATGCGTTTAAGCTTATTTGCGAATTATTTTTTACATCATTCGGTAGATCATTCCATAAATTGCAGCCAACGTAACGTATTGACCTTTGTGTAATCGATTTGCTACAATATATGGGTGCCCAATTTGTATTTGAACTAAATCGAGTTGAGTGGTCGTGAGCTTGAGCTGCTTGTCGAAAATACTTATCAAAACAGGCAGGTAGAATGTTAGAACGAAACTTGAATACAAATTTTAAAACTTCAAGATTAAAAATGTTGTTAAATTTCAGTAGGTTTAAGTGCGAGTAAATCGGTAGAAGTTTTTTTTTAAATAAGGGAGTTTTGCTGAATATTCTAATTAAGTAGTTTTGTTGAACCTGAATTTTTGCTGTGTATTTTGATGCTGCATTACCCCAAGTCGTCACACCATATTTCAAATAAGAATAAACAATACCAAAATATACATTACGCAGTACTGCTACTGGTGCGTAGTGCCTCAGTTTCATCAAAACTCCTCTGGCAATACAAAGCTTAGCCAAAACATACTGGATATGCTGTTCCCAATTCAGTTTATTATCAAATAAAACTCCCAAGTACTTAATGACACTTTTATTGGTTAGCGGTTTATCGCTGGTCTTAATGACGAAGTTATTCACAGCAGTTGATTTACTGCGAGAAAATAACACTGAATTTGTTTTGTAGTAATAAATAGAGATTTTGTTCAGGTTAGTCCAGGTTTCAATGTTATGGAATTCAGTTTCAGTTTTTAGCTTGAGTTTATCAATGTCATTATCAGCACAGAGCAGTACAGAGTCATCTGCATACAGTATGATTTTTGTGTCATAAGCATTAGGTAAATCGTTGATATAGACGAGAAATAAAAACGGTCCTAAAACACTACCTTGTGGGACGCCTGTAGTAATGGGGAACTGGTTAGAAAAGATAAGGTCATTTTGGACCGTATATTGGAATCTGCTCGTTAAATAGGAATGCAGGAGACTATGGACATTGCCACGGACTCCGTAGTGTTCAAGCTTATTCATTAGAATTTGATGATTCACGCAATCAAACGCCTTCGCAAAATCAAGAAAAGCTCCGCAAACGGATTTTCCACAATCCATTTGTTGTAGTATAGTTTCATATAAATACGTTATAGCAAGGTCAGTAGAAAATTTTTTTCGGAAGCCAAATTGCAAATTTGTGAACAACTTGTATTTATCCCAGAAATCTACTAGTCTTTTATGCAAAATAATTTCAAATATTTTATTGAATGGAGATAATATAGAAATAGGTCTGTAGTTATCCAAGTCCATTTGGTAACCGCCTTTATGCAGGGGTACGACCTTTGCAATTTTCAAAATATCAGGATAAGTACTAGTTTCTATACATTCATTAAAAGAAGTAGCAAGGTAATGAGAAATTAAGAATTTAGACTCTTTAATCAGTATTACCGGAATATCAATATAAAAAAGGTAAAGGTACGGGACAGCGGGTGCAAGCACACATTGTTTAGGCCATTTTCAATTGTCGGCCCATTACAATTTTCAATCACGAATGATTGAACGCTGTTAAGGGACATAACATGACGAACAACACATACACAAAACCCTTCGCACTTCCGCTTGTGCCGAGCGCCTGGCGCGAAAGCTGCGAATACTATTTTTAAAGTCTTTAGTATGACCCGACTGGGAATAAAACCCCAGTCTACCGGCTGCCAAGTCGACGCTCTTAACCGATACACCAAGCGCCGGTTAATATCAATATAACCTGGCGATTTGTTAATGTCGAGTCCGGTGATTATTTCCATGATTTCACATGCGTGAGTTGGTTGCAGAATAACAGAAGAAACATGTCGCTTCCCTAGATACTTTCGATAATTGTGATTGTTTTGGAAAATCGATTTACTTCCTAATTTTTCGCTAATCGTTACAAAATGTTCGTTTAACTTGTTGCATATTTCTGTTGGGTCTGTAATGGTTTTATCACCTACTTTTACAAGGCTCGGTACTGTCGATTTGGGCTTGTTTTTTCTGAGAAATTGGTTAATATTCTTCCAGGTGTTTGATGGATTCCCTGGGCCAAGCAAAAGCTTTTGATAATAGATTTTCTTCGCCGCTTCTTTAAGATGCGTCAGCTTGTTACGATATTTTTTATAATCTGTATGCGCAGTAGGACTTTTATTTTTAAGAAATTTTGCATAAAGCCTGTTTTTATGCTTTATGGACGTGAGGATGCCTGGGGTAATCCAAGGATTTTTAGATGTTTTAAACTGCCTTCTGCTTAACATTCTTTTAGGAAAGCAAGCATTCGTCAATTCATTCATTAGCGTTACAAGATCATCTAAATTGTTATTATTTTGCATTTTTGGTTTGTTTAGAGAGGTACGCAAATCTTCAAGAAATAATGCAATGTTTTCCTGGGATATTTTGCGGCGGTATGGACGATTTGCAGCTTTTTCAATGGGTTTGCATTTAATTGTTGCACAGATTGGTTAATGGTCCGAAATATCTTCGTAAAATATGATTGGCTGTACATGGTCTTTTAAAATCGAGTTCACATATATATGATCGATTATCGAGCCAGTTGTTTGGCAAATTCTTGTGGGTTTATCTATGAGCTGTTCACATCCAACGTTGTTGATGTGATTAGCATAATCCGAAATACTTTGCTGAGTGGTAACCTTGTCATAGTTGATGTTAAAGTCACCCAAAACAATGTAGTTCTGATTGCTTTTGAAAGATTTAATAACACTTATAAACGCATCTTCAAAATTTTTAATTACGTTATTTGGATGTCTGTAGACCGAACCAACTACCAGTGTTTCACTGTTGTTTAATTTAACATTAACCCAGACGTCCTCACATCCATCGCATTTGATCTTGCTTTGAGACAGTTGATGACAATTTAAACAATCAGACACGTAAATGGCGGACCCACCAGCTTTGGTGACCGAATTGTTATAAAACAGTCGATAACCAGGTAAGCTGCTGTAGTTTATTTTGCGATTGTTGAGTCGAGTCTCGCTCAAGCATATTACGCTAACAGTTCTTGGAAATCTGTTCAAAAAGTTTGTGAAGGCATCAAAATTTTTTTGTAGACTTACAATATTAATGTGAATGATAGTTATGTGATTTTTCGTTGAGTTAGGAGACAGCATATCCTCAGAGTATTTATCAAGGGTTTTGTAGTCGCAGCTGCCATTATCAGAAACGCTAATTTGCAAATTTAGGAAGAACATGGAGCACAAGACGACACAGTAAACACTAAATACAAATGAGAAAAAAAAAAGTAAGATAACAATTCACTTACTACAACTTGTCAAGATCATTTTCAAATTTAATATGCATTTTCTCAGATTCTTCCGTTTTTCTTACGTAGATTTGACCGTTATTCGTCCAAATAAGTGAGTAGCCAAGTTCTTTTGCTTTTTGTTTAGTGAGCCAAAACAATCTTTTTCTTCTTTGAGTTAGATTTTCGTTGATGTAGAGATTCTCCATGTTTTCAACCGGAAATGTTTCAACGTCTTTGGCTTTGAAACGCCGAGCATAGATTTCGTTTCGCTTGGTCCTGCTTACGAATCGCACTATGATGGTAGGGTGCTTCTTGTCATTGTTTGACCTCGTTTTACCAATTCATTTTTTCTGTGGCAACCGGTGCGCAATTGAGATTTCTTCCTTGTCTAAATCAACTCCGATCGAACTGGCTAATTTCATAGTAATTTGGGTCACATCTTCGTTTGGCATTTCTGGTACACCTTGCAATTCTAAGTTTTGCCGGCGGTCGTACTGCTCGAGCTCATCGATTTTGATTTCGTCTTCACAACTTTGCTTCATTAGTACGTCGGTTCGTTTATTTAGCTTAGTAATACTTTGCTTTTGTTGTTTTGTTGATAGCAAAGCACTCTTATAGCTTTTGTTTAGGTCATCGTTTTGGTTACAGATAAATTGTTGACTTTGGCGCAATGCATCTACTTCAGTTTTTAGAGCTTTAATTTCTTCTTCCAAGGGTTTTATGGCATTAGCTACCATGCCCTGTACCATACTTTCAAGCTCAGTTTGACTTAACTGAATTAGGCTTTCAGTTGAACTTGCTTTTTTATTCTTGCTTTTGTTAGTTGACATGCTGTAAGTAAGTAAAAACAGCTTCGACTTCAACAAGTATTCTGCTGTTAAAAATTCTGAGCTTTTTGCTTCGCAAAAACACGTCAGTCCTGAGCGCTTGCAAAAACACAATGCTTGTTCAAATAGAATGACGAAAGTGCAATCTTTTCGTTTCGTAAATTTAGCAATATGGCATTCAAAGAAACACCCATATTTTTGCTTGGAATTTTTATGTCCCTCTTTTAACCGCAGCTGCAAACGTTGTGCGATACTGAATACTCATGCTAAAGCGCTAGCTACCGATAGGAAAAGCATTGTCTTCAATCAAGAGCAGAATCTCGCACCAGGCAGCGTAGGCGCCCGCAGGAGGGGACAAAAGGGGCAAGGGGCATCCCCTATAATTTTTTGGCCATTTTTTCAAAACGCACAAATCTGCTGAATTGTTTTTTACGGCTGTAAAGTCTTAGATGCTTTTGTCCAAACCGGTAGGAGAAATTACAATCTCTTAAGTTCATGTCTGTTGAAACAGATATAACAGATACACACGAAAAAATAGATGTAGCTCAACTTGTTGATGTATTTGCCTCTAAGGCCCATCTTCAAATGGAATAATATTAATAGTCATTGTGTGCATTTTTTTCTTTCGTAGATTTCGTTAATATTTTCCGCTAATATTCAGTAGCGGAACTTTACTCGAGTAGATTGTACGCAGGAGCGTATTTAAGGGGGGCCATTGTGCCATGCCGTCCCTCGTTTGATAGTTTGACTCGGCCTTTTAGTAAGTAATGCTTATTTGGCCTTACCCACGCGAGAAAAAGATGTGCGCAATAAAAAATCGAACGTCATTAGTGAACTGACGCCCGCGGGGCGACTATGTAGGATTCTAGACCTACTCTGTCATGATGTTTTTAGCTGATTAAAATTTTATGCCGCAAACCCACGGTCTTCTGTCCACGAAAGACAAACAAATTTAGTGAAAAAAGTAAAAAAGAACAAAATTGACGGTGCACTGAAATATACCAGACTCTTTTGTTAGTTTCTGTAACTTATAGCCAGGGGCGGATCCAGGGGGTAGGATGAAGGGCATGTATCCTTCCACCAGCCATTTTCAAAAATGTTTTTGATGTATGCAATTTTTCCATAATTTCGAACCAATTCAATAGCAATTAACCTTACGCCTTAAGAACGCGTAATCGAAAATGTGCGCACAAAATGCATCATATTTGGCATGCATCATGTTTGGCATGTCAGCGACATGGTCTAGCGGTACCGCGCGCAGGTGACAGATCCTACGTGACGAGTTTGATTCGAGGCTGGAGCTAATCGCATTTGACGTATTTAACGGGTGGCTGCTGACTCAAAGAGCGCAAGTTCACTCGCAGTCTTCCTCAATTACAGTTGAATTTTCAGTTCAATATAATTTGAAAATAACCTCAGTTATTGGCAAAGCACTCAGAGTTAGGGTCAAAAAATTTAAACAAAATTTGCCTGAAAATTATTCAAAAAGCACCAAAATAGCCATTACAGCATAAACATTTTCAAAATTTTTCCGAGGGAGCATGGCCCCGGGCCCCCTAGTACCGTTCTTGTTTCTGAATCAGCTTCAAATTTGTTCTGCCGAAAAAAATGCGCTTGAAAAAAGTGAAAAATACCCCTTCCTTTAAAATTTCTCACTACGCCCCTAATTGGAAGTTTTCACTATTTTTGGCGAATAACAAGAATTTTTAGATTTACTCAAATTTGCTGTTTGGGGAGTATTATAGGCCTACTATATGCCGCCCGCATATATTTTGAATGAAACCCTTGCGCGAAAAAAGTTTGCTCATCCCTGGCCAAACGGGACGAGTACAACTGCGCATTAGTCCATTTTGCGTTTAAATAAGCGTGGGCTAACCACCAAACATTCACTCGTTGCTACATCAGTAGGCTTATCTGTATCACATTAAAAATTTTGGTTGGTGACGTCATGCATAACAACGTCACACTTTGCCCCCCAACATTTTTTCTGCGGGCGCCACTCCCAGGCAGGGTAAGCACTCTCTAAATATAGCTACAAACCGTCGCTGAAAAAATCTCAACTTCAGAATGAAAAATAATAATGAGAATTAGGTTGTGCCGAAAAAGGAAGAACAGCAATTACATGCTCAAAAACAAATTAAAGATACGCTTGTAAGTCAAGTCTCTACAGATTTACTTTTCCAACCATGCATATTTTTCTGAAAATCTAATTCTCTTAACAGGGCCTTGTCTGATTTTAAAAATGAAAAATATTCTCTGCAGCACATATCTTCGAAATTAGGCCTATACCAAAGAGTAGTCGCAACGCTTAACTTGTTTCTCTCTTTAGCCCCCTGACTTTGCATCTGTGAAAAGACTCTCTCTGTATTGGCATTGTGGGATGTAACAGCAAAGAAAAACTGTACAATCCTTAAAATTTCTGAGTGGCATGTGATGTTCGTAGACTGATTGAAATGTTTGCACCATTTCTTATGCGTTGGCAGTTTAATAAATTCTTTGTCCAGTAGGTAACTTTACACAAATTGTTTCAAGTTACAGATTTGGTCAAAGCACTTTGCATCGTCCACATCAACTTCTTTACCAATCAGATATTCCAGGCATTAATATCGAGGCAGTATTAAGTGAGATAATAGCTCATGGAACACCAAAAGACATGCACTATGTTTAAAGTTAAACAACACAGTTGACAGCAGGGGTATCCAACTCAGACATGTCGCGTGCCTTGTGGTACCCCTGATTTACAGGATTATTCCCCCAATTGTAATTCCCCCAAAACGCCCATCATAAAATTCCGGACATTTGAGCATTTTTTAAAATTCCTCCCTGATGCAAAATTTGACCCTAAATTCCTGACATGTCTGGAAATTTCCGGACGGTATGGCAACCCTACCAAAACCCAAACCCAAACTTGTAACCACTTCGCCTTCAAACTACCATACTTGGGCAATATTTTACATAACATCCAGAAGGAATTGCAACAGTTCATTTACAAACATCTTCCAAACTCCAAATTACGCTTCATCCACACAACGACCAAACCATCTCAGAAGAAGTAACGTAGTATACCGTCTTAGTTGTTCCTGTGGATCCTTTTATATTGGCCAAACCTCCAGAAACTTCATCAAACGCTTACAAGAGCATCAAACCAGTGACACCTCGAAAGTATGTAACCATATCCAATCCAACACCCACCATAAAGTAGACTTTAACAACCCACAAATTCTAAACTAACCCACTCCCCAGATAAATACAAACATCCTCATTCTTGAGTCCTTATTCATTCAACAACTCAAACCGAATCTTAACTTAAACTCCACATCCTTTTCATTTCGTCTATTTAACACGTGACCTACTAGAACTTTTCCAGGTTCTGTCTCAGTTTCCTTCTTTTTTGCATCATGGTTCAAGACCCAGCATAACGTAAGCTTTTGGCGTTGACAATGGCACCAGAAGCGAGCCGAAGCGTTCGCCCAAGTATTTTTAGCTGCATCTTAGCTGTATTCAAATCAAATCAAAAAGTTTTATTTCCGTAATACGCACGCCAAAACGTACAATCATTCTCAATTTACAATAAATACAGGCATTATAACGGAAAAGGGCACATGCAACAAAACGAGTAAGCGTTGAAGCATGCCAGTCGAAAGCTGACTTGGCATGGCTGCATGACCTTAACAATCAAGATACACGTGGTAAACAGAAAAATAGAAACAACATATCAAACTAATTCCAAAACAATAAACAAATAAAATGAGCAGCGTGACAGGTCTATATTAGTATTAAGTACAATTGAATAAATAATAAGCTTAAAACTGTTACGACTCCAGCTTGTGACCCCTGCTAAGACAGGCTCACAGGTTCTAAACCAGTGGCGTACGGTGACCTTTGTGACTGGGTGTTCACTCTTAAAAAATACCTATCATACCCGGGGGGGCTTCGCTCTCCAGACCCCCCGTTTGTCGCTGCAATGCTGGCTGCCCCATTGACTATCACTAATGAAGACTCATAATATGGGGATACAAGTGAAAATTGTGGGGTAACTAGTAACCACATTTGATTTTTATGCCATTAATATGGGTGAAAGCAAGCATATATTAAACAGTAAACACAAATCGTTTTGTACTAAGGCATCGTTTTTCAAAAAATAAATGAAAAACTCGTCATTCAGTGGTTGGAGTAGTAGGCCTACAATATCAAACAATGCACAACACATAAGTATATCAACTTGATGTTTAAAATTCAATAGATGAGATATCCGAGTGGATATACAGCGTCTGTCTCTGGAGCATTAAACCCGCTAGGTTTGACCATGACTCTTATGACCAGGTAGGAAAAGCAATTTGATTATCAATCTATCAAAGGTTTACTTGTGCTTTCAGTTAAAAGACATTCATCAACTACTAATATCTTTGATTGCAAAAAAGCCGCTGAGTAATCACTAAAGTCAACAAAGACAGTACATGTATTTCGAATCAACATTATGTCCAGACCTTGCATAAAGGAAAATTTTTTACAGATAATTCGCATGGCGCGGTCACCAGGCCTCGCGGTAGTAGGGCAGGCTTGTAGTCTGCAGTGACTTTGTGACTTTATCGCGAGACTGACAACTAAGAAAAGCTGAGATTTTGTGGTAAGTGTCTCATCTTATATCTTTTATGCAACTGCAATTGAATCTCATCTTAAATAATAGCCACAAGTTCAGATTCTTAAATTTTTTTTTGCAACTGCATCCAGCATAAGATCTGCAAAGCTTTCATAAAATTATTTAAGCTGATAGAAGTTTCTATGAATGTTGTAGCTGCTTAAAGATGAGCATTTAAAACTGTATCATATTATTTTGTGTACCGGTATTGAAGAAGCTCAATATAATTAATTCGATTGAAGGATGATGGTGATTTATCATGTCTTTTAAAAGGCAACTCTTGTGCTGTTTAAAAAATGAGTTGCATGGACTAAAGTTGTAAAAACTTTTATATTTTCTCATTACATTTTCATTGCAACTACAAATCTCTTTCCAACCTTAGACTATCTAGAGCTGCATTCACTCTCACAGAACATTTCCAAAGTATAAAATGCATCAATGTATACATATATATAGATTCTCTGACACCAATTACTGTCAGAAAAAATGGACATGGAAAATGTCAATCTTGGTTATTCTTTGAAGAATGTATATATATATACTCAATCTCCTGACAGCCACTGTTTCGAACTTATTAGGTCTCGTCAGAGGAGTTTAGAGTAGTCTGGTGTGAAGATCCTCAAAATCAAATTTAAGGAACTTCAGAAATTTTTTGCTTGTGGTACCACAAAACAAAAACCTCCACCCCTGCCAAAGTGCTCAAACCGCTTAAGCGATGAGCCTTGTGCAATGCTGCGACAGGGGGCCCCAGGTCAGAGTGCTATATATATATGTGCTTCTTAGACTTCTTCTGCCATTGCATATCATCAGTCAAATAAGCATGATCCAAGAAACCTTTATTCCAAATCGCATTGCACAAAATCTGTGGGTCAAAGGACCCGGTATCTCATCAAACTTAAGAGCAAGAAAATTTGTGTGTAACTGCTTTTGTTTCACTACGTGCAAACATTAGCAAGATTTTTCATAGCACTTTCCTCTTTCGACAATTTCTTGTTTTTCATCAAATGAACAATTTAAAATAGTATTTTCTAACAATGAGAAAATTAAAGTTTTCATTTTCTACATTAAGAACACACACATGTAAAATACTTTATTAAAATAGTATTCTGCAAATAACAACAAATCAAGTTAATAGTAGCGGTGCCTTATACAGTTATTCCACACTGTCAAAAGCGTCAATGCAACAAGAAATCCAGTAAGATATTAAATACAGGAAGACATTAAAAATGGTACAAGAGAAGCAAAATCGTGTCAAACTTTGTAACAAGCAGACGCAAAAAATTTGAAATTGATAAAAAGCAAGACTAAGCATTGTTGCAACTCAGACTTATTTTGGAACCGGCTGAAAATATAACCTTGGTTATGGAACCGCCTGAGAAAAAATTTAATCCCACCGCTGCTTACATATGTGTTTGAATATTGGCTATTGCTATACATTTATTTCAATTTTACTGTCAGGTTTTAAATCTTGGGTTGCATAAACAGATGAATATTGCTGTAAAAAAATTACCCGGCACTGTGGCAAATAACATTAAACAAAACATTCAACGCATGCCAAAACCATCTATCATACTTTGACAATAGCAATTTTAAACTAAAACTATATAAAATTTAAAATGTCACTGTCATTGAAAACCCTAAGCTTGAGAACGAAGAAGATTTTGCCGAAGATATAGCTAAGGCCATTGAGGAAGCTTATTTATTCAGTTGTTATTTTGGTATATAAGATTTATGATTTTTTTTTGATTTTGCAAGTAATTTTTTTGGCAAGGACTATTTCTATAGGCCCAAACAAATACGCTCTTTGTTTCTTTTATTATCCCTCGCGTTCTTCCCAATTGTACAAGAGCGTGACAAAGTAATAAAATAAACCAAAGAGACAAATGTTACGGCCCGTAAAAATAGCCTACCAATTCTTTAGGCTATTAGGGTTTGGAATTGGGGTTAGCATTTGGGATTCAGGCTTTGGATTCAGAAAGTTTTTACAATTTTGTTTTATCGTCTGATCATAGGCCAACGTGGCGTAACAGGGCAAAATGACATTTAGGTCTATCTTGCCACAGGGTAACGTCTAGTATCTGCTCCTGGGTTTGGTTAGGGTTAGGTTTGGATTAGATTCGGGTTAGGGTTACGGTTGTTAGTGAACCGAACCCTAACTAAATTTTACCCTAACCAAACCTAATCCTAACCAAACCTAACCGAACCTGGAGGCTGGTAGTAGACGCTACCCCCTGCCACATGCGCCAAAATAGCCAATGCCATAAAAGAAAAAATAATGAGTACCGGTATCAACTATGATTGCTTGCATGAAAATATTGTTTGCCACAAGTGAAAAATTTATAGCTCCAAGTCTCTTAAATCATTACAGCCTACTATTGCCATTTTCCACACCAAGTGACAAGGTTTCCAATTTGCTTATTTTCATGATCGTATCTAGGCTAACAGCTAATAGCAGTAGAACTGGAGGATAAAAATGAAGAAACAATCAATCAACTGTACCAGTACTCTGGCTGCCTATAAAAATGATATTAAAGCTGACTAGGTTAGGTCCTACGATCCTATGCTATAGGTCATGTTTTGCTGCCTACGATACCGGTAACTTTTACCAACTATATTTGGAACTTGTTTGTTTGAATCAAGCCGCTCCTTATAACAGGCAGATATATGACAAGCACAAGGACCGCTAGTGAGTTAATGGTAGGAGTTAGGGCCTAACCTTAACCCCGAACCCTAACCCCCCGAACCCAAACCCTAACCCCTGCTCAATTCAAACAAGCTCCATGTATTTTTGGCACTGGACAGTGTCTATTTTGCCAATAACGCCACAACACTGATTGGCTAAAAAATTTAGGTTTGTAGGTTAACCGGTGTGTACACATCATACGCATGACTGTTGATAGGCTTGCATCCACTTCCACACCCGGTTTTAAAAAAATTACGCAATCAGTATCTTACTGCTAACGGCAAAATAGACACTTCCTATATTTTTATTTTGGCCTAGCTTTAATTCTTACACCGGTACCAGTTCTACCCTTTTCTGCTTTTCTCTTTAGCCTTTAGCTCATAAGCACAACGTCTACTGCCTAGCAAGATTTCAATTTCATCCTCTCACTTTCAAAGCCAAGCAGAATGTAACCTAGCAGACCAGCCTAGCAAAACCAGTGGCAATTGCCAAATTTCAGCAATCCCCATGCTTCAACCAGACAATGAAGCTACATGACGTCATTCAAGGTGTTCACTTTTTAAAGTGAACACCTTGAATGACGTAAACCTGTGCATTAGGATGCTACAGATCGCTTTTTTCTTTTTTCAGTTTTTTGAATTGTTTATGATACTCAAGGTGTCACCTGGGTGGGTGAACACCCTGGTTGACGTCAGCCTAAAAAAAACATCAAATTTATGGTAATCGCAAAAAATTGCAACTATTAAATTGTTTTAAAGGGGAAAGTAGTAAAATTTACTTTCTGAACGAAAAAGTTTATTACAAAAAATAAAAAAGTTTAAAAAAAGTAGTATTTTTTTGGAAATTTCAGGGTGTTCACTGAACACCTTGAACACCCTGAGAATACGCCACTGTTCTAAACCTTGCCTAAGGGTTACCTGGAGGGAGTTGTGATTGGGTACCCTCATTTATCCACCCTTGCTAGTTAGCAAGTTCACAACCGGATGTAGTTTATACTCATACCCAGAAGATAAATCGCATTTTTTTTTTATTATCAATTTTCTACTATGGCATTTAAGGGCAGTGACTGCGGTATTTGAACATGTAAACACAGGGATGATTTTTGAAGATTTAATATGGCGTAAATGGAGAATCATGTCAATGCAATTAACAGTCTCTTCAAAGTAAAACATTGAAAAATTTGTTTTTGCTTCATTGTGGTCGGTGATGTAGTTGGTCGATCAGGTGTCATAGCTAGGCACAATCTCCGAAGAATTTCCACTTTATGCGTTCAGCTTTTTCGAAGGGATATCTGCAAGCAAAAATGAGCAGCAGCACCACAGCAGTTCAACTCTTAAGAATTAAAATCGAAATGAACCCTAATCAAACAATTGTGAAGCTAATCGATTAAGCTCTCATCTACTTTAATACACTGCATAGTGGGAAGATTTTGTTGGACTTGTATACCGGGCATCGTAGTCTGGGCTAGCTAGGCTAACTCAAGTTCTACGCTGTTTGTTCTTCCGATACGGTAACAAAACGAAGACAGAAAAATCTACTCTCCAATTTTATTTTTGACGTTTCGCTTGGCAATGAACGCCAAGCTTCATCAGAAAATACAGTGACCTGGGAAGGAAATCAACCCAGGTCGAGAACAGTAAAACGTAGTAGCACTGATTTAACTGAACTGATTAAAAAATTACGAAGTGTAAATTGGATCAACCCGATTAACTACGGTGTCACAAAAGGCGAAATGCGTGAATAATCATCAAATTGTTATGTGGAATGCGTAAAAACCAGTATATAAACTACAGAGATTAAATTGCATTAAAATCATTCAGCCAATGAACGATAAACATTTGGAAGACTGTCGCCATCAGACCTGTTCATAACCTTAGGATGGGCATTGATGAACCAAGCTTCCGAGATAAGTCGTTTAGAATAATTGTTCTCCACTTTCAAGATTTCCAATTTCTCCCAATCAATGGTATGGTTAAAGTCCATCGCATGTTGGCAAAGTGCAGAAAGTTCCGTGGCTCGCCTATGATCGGCCAATCGTGACTTAAGACCACGTTTGGTTTGACCAATATAAACATAGTCACAGTCAGAGCAAGGAGTCTGGTAAACAACACAACTCTTATCTTCTGAGGTGTACAGATCTTTAGAAGAGGGCAAAATTGGTAAGTAAAATTTTCTGTCTCCGTTTTGTTACCGTCCCGGTACCGGAAGAACAAACAGCGTAGAACTTGAGTTAGCCTAGCTAGCCTAGACTACGATGCCCGGTATACAACTCCAACAAAATCTTCTCCACTATGCAGTGTTTAACTTGATTAGAGCAGATTATGGACAGGAAAAAGTAGTAGAATCCCGGAAGTTGGCCAAGTTAACTCTGAAAATTGATAAAGCCTATTTGGATCTAAAATTCAATCATATTTGCAAAACTGAAGAATTGACCCTCAACAGTTTAAAGTTTTCTCCCCCAGTAACAAACAATCGAGGTTTCAAATTAGCAGAAAGGTTCAGTCTACAATTTTTGAAGTTGCGCATTACCGAATTGCACTTGAAAATTCGAGACTTAATACCAGAGAGAGATAGGCTACTGACCAAATTGCAGGCTGCATTGACAGATGAGCTGGTTCAGCTGTTAATCACTTACATCGAAATATCGAAAAGCAATCAAACCAGAAAGATTACTAGCACTCATGAACGCAAACTTGCCAAGTTACGAACTCAACGTCCTTCCAAAAAATTCAAACCCAATTCGATTCGCCCCAATGTCAACCCAAATTTAAAAAAGAAATGGATAGTCAATTTGAGCAACACCGAACTTAACAATACACAAACAGCTGCACTAGAAAAAGGCTTTAGTTTTGCCATCACTCCTAAATCGATACCTAAATTAGATATTGTCACCGGTGTTGAGACTGGACTGCGAAAAATCCGAAATGCAGCTGCAGCTACCATTGCCCGCTCTAAAGTGGCTGAAATTTTGAAAACCGCAAGCCCTCCGCCTAACCGAAATGTCACCCGTGAAGAAGAAGAGGCATTGAAAGAGTTAAAAAACAACGAAAAAATTGTTATTTTTAAAGCTGACAAAGACAATGCAACAGTTGTAATCAACACTGAGGACTACGAAAAAAAAGTGAATTCTCTATTGTCAGATGAGTGCACTTATGAAAAATTACCAACTAGGCCTAATCCTGTTAATCAAATTACTTCTAGAATTAATCAATATGCGTGGAATTGGTATCAAAATGAAAAAATTAATATGAAATGTTATTACTATTTACGTTGTTCTAATGCTATCACTCCGCGGTTTTATGGTCTACCAAAAATTCATAAATCTTCTGTGCCTCTTCGCCCTATCGTTTCGTTTGTCAACTCCCCTACTTACAATTTGTCTAAATTTTTATTTCGTGTTTTATCAAGTCTTTTAAAAAATAATTACAGTGTTCGCAACTCTCGAGAATTTGTTGAATGTATTAAGAACTATTCTGTTGAAGAAAATGAATGTTTAGTGTCGTTTGATGTTGTTAGCTTGTTTACATCTGTGCCGGTTGACAAGGCTCTTGTCCTCGTGTTGGAACTTCTCGCATCTGATGATTCTTTGCTTTCTCGTACACGTCTCAGTATCTCTGACACGAAACAAGGTCTCCAAATATGTTTGGATTCTACTGTTTTTTCATACAAAAAGTCCTTTTTCAAGCAAACCTTTGGTACTCCCATAGGTTCTTGCATTTCTCCTATCATTGCTAATCTTTACATGGAACACATTGAACACACAGCTATCACTACGTTTCATACTCCTCCTAGCCTTTGGTTGAGGTATGTGGATGACACGTTTTGTATTCTCGACAAGAAACACATTTCCGGATTCCACTCTCATCTTAATTCTATTTGCTTTCACATTCAGTTTACTATGGAAAACGAACACGATTTTTCTCTTCCTTTTCTTGACATTCTGGTATCCCGTAATGTCTGCAAAGAGAACCACACCACAAACACATCACTCACTACAGCCATATACAAAAACCCACCCACACGGACAGATACCTCCACTACACATCACATCATCCCAAACACCAGAAACTCACTGTGACAAATACACTACTCAACCGCGTTGAAACACACATCTCTCATACTGATAAAAACCAAAAAAGCGGTGAGTTACGGAACATACGTTCCACTCTGCAACTTAACGGATTTACCACCAGAGCTACTTTTCTCTCTCGCAAAAACACACGCTCTCAAACTCACAACTCTCAATTCAAACAATTCACTTCTATTCCGTATGTGCAACGTACATCAGAAAGAATTAGACGAGTTCTGAACGAAGCAGGAGTCGGTGTTGCCATGAGACCTGTAAAAACCATTCGCCACATTTTGCCTTCCCCTAAAGATCCGTACATTGCAGGAGATAAGAGTTGTGTTGTTTACCAGACTCCTTGCTCTGACTGTGACTATGTTTATATTGGTCAAACCAAACGTGGCATTAAGTCACGATTGGCCGATCATAGGCGAGCCACAAGCCAGCTGAGACCGGAACTTTCTGCACTTTGCGAACATGCGATGGACTTTAAGCATACCATTGATTGGGAGAAATCGGAAATCTTGAAAGTGGAGAACAATTATTCTAAACGACTCATCTCGGAAGCTTGGTTCATCAATGCCCATCCTAAGGTTATGAACACGTCTGATGGCGACAGTCTCCCAAATGTTTATCGTTCATTGGCTAAATGATTTTTTAATGCAATTTAATCTCTGTAGTTTATATACTGGTTTTTACGTATTACAAATAACAATATGATGATTATTCACGCATTTCGCCTTTTTGTGACGCAGTAGTTAATCGGGTTGATCCAATTTACACTTCGTAATTTTTTAATCAGTTCAGTTAAATCAGTGCTACTACGTTTTACTGTTCTCGACCTGGGTTTGTTTTCCTTCCCAGGTCACTGTATTTTCTGATGAAGCTTGGCGTTCATTGCCAAGTGAAACGTCAAAAATAAAATTGGAGAGTAGATTTTTCTGTCTCCGTTTTTACCATACCGGAAGAACAAACAGCGCAGAACTTGAGTGGTTTACCATTATTAATCACGAAGAAATATCTGTTCTCCCAGTTAATATTGAACTCTTTGTTTTCCTCGGACACTTTTCTTTTGGTACTCAACTACTCATCTTATGGTAAAAGCCTAAAGTTGATACTACTCACTAAATTTAGTGACTTGTACGATGCACATCTCACTTAAGATCGTTTTGAAAAGGACCACATAACAAAATGCAAGATATTACATAACCTCTATTAATACGCAATAAATATCCTTTTGTGACGTCAGATGCATTTCTACTTCAAAATGATGCGTTCAAGCGTACTATGAACATTCTCGTCATTATTCTAAGCTTGCAAATTCCTCGCCTCTTAAAAAAATCTCGTTGTTTATGCGAACGAAGAAATTTTTAAGCCTGGTTAGATACAAAACGGGCAACGAAAGTTAAAGTGTTCGAGCGCGGCGCAAAAGTTGCCCGCGGGCCGCTTGCGACCCGCGGGCCAGAGTTTCAACCACACTGGGATAGTCGCCAACGACTCTCCACCGCTCCGACCTATCTTTGCAGTTGGGTTGCTCAAGTGTAAAGCCACGAAGTTGGTGCCCCACCACTCCTTACAAGCCTTGGTGCAATAACGCGAGTACACTGAAGATTTGATTTTTTTATTTTTGGTTTGGGTAGGTATTGGAACGCTCATTATAATCTCTGACATCATTTGTTTTCTATTCGTTGTGACGTGCGCATTAAGTGAGCGAGATGTGCACTTCCTTTTATTGTATTGTGCTTATTTTGCGAGCGCACAGAGCCCACGGTAGGTGTTATTGGTGAGATTCATTTGATTATCCACTAACTCTTTTGCGAAATTAGCTCAGAGTATGGAGTACTTCCCAGAGTATGTATATTTAACACCTAGTGATTTTTCTATCAGTAAAGTAGTTTTTTGTTTTCGTAATTACATAAATAAGCTATTTCATGACGAAAAAAAATAAAATTTTAGCCTTCCCAAACTTCGATAAAAAAATAATCTGAGAAAAGTAAAAACATTTAAATTTGTCAACTTTGCTCGGGGGTTGAAACGTTTTGCTTTCACTACACGTAAGTCTTTTCTCTTCCTGAGATTTTTAACCTAAGGAGCGGATAATCTTCTTCTTCTATCCAGTTTCAATGCGGTTTTCTCCTCGTTCCTGAAGGTGGCCGGATACCTTCATCCCCTCCGCGATCGCTCTCACACTTTCCCTACATCTCGTTCGATCTTCAGCTTCCTCGATCTTTAACCCGACTTTCTTTACACTCTCTTCCACCTGCCTCCTCCATGTCAGTTTTTGCCGTCCTCGCTTTCACTGCCCATTTACTTTCATCGTCATTGTCTTCTTCAGTATATTATCATCATCCCTTCTAATCACATGCCCATATCATCTTACTCCATTCGCCTTTGCCATTCTATCCATCGTGTCTTTCAAATCCAACATCTCCATCAGATCATCCATTTTCTTTCTATCCACTAATTTCACTCCACACATTGACCTCATCATGGCTCTTTCAGTTCTTTTCAAACTTGCCATTTCAGTCTCTCTCAAACACCATCTCTCACTTCTATACAGCATTGCTGATCTTACGCAACTGTGATAAACCATCCCTTTCATTCTCAAAGAAAACCTTCTTCCACGTAACAACTCCCCTCATTCTCTAAATTTCATCCATCCGATTCTAACTCCTGATGTCACTGCAGTTTCACATCCACCACTAGCATTCAGTCTGTCTCCTAAGTAACTAGATTCCTTCGCAGTCTCTACTTTATCGCATAATACCTCCACTGGTTCTTCCGTGCCATCTCCGACATCTGTGCACCTTCTACAAACAAAATGTCTGGCAAAACTGCAGGTTACCTTTTTCATTTTCGTGCATTTCCCATGTATCCACTTCGTACACTGTGTGCAACACACAGCGTTGAACTCCACCCTTTTCCCACATATTCCACAAGGATCTATTTTGCTCAAAATATTTTCTTTTGTTTACTCTACTATCAAATTTTTCCTTCCGTTCCGCTCATATAATCTATTTACGTTAAAATTTTTCTTGCTATATAATGCAATTAACTACCAGTGCTACAGTAAAATGTTATTATTTGCCTTTAATGCGATTGCAGCTTGCGAAGAATTATGCATCGTGAACATGCTTGCAATGAGTGTACGAAAAGTTTGGGCTGGTTCGGCTAGCTTAATTGCTTTAATCTTAAAGTATGCAGCATTTTTTGAGAAAAAGCGAGCTACTAAGCATACAAAGTAAGGGTCTACTTTCATTTATTGGTGGGAATAAACAATAGTATAATTGCATCTACGGTAAAATTTGCTGCATGACCCTAAAAAAGATTAAGTAATAATTCTTTAAGTGTGGAAGTAGTTTTAGCTTCCGATATCCAACCCACCAGGACGTATAGACTGACCCGCTAACGATATTGCCTCAAACAATTTTTAAAATTCTTTTAAGAATTTTCTGTGTAGCACATTCTAATGATACTTAAGTGTAGACCAGCGGTTCTTGACCTTTTTTGGTCTGTTGCCCGACATAGACTTTTATTATGATCGAATTTCCCACCCGACTATTTTAGTCAATGTTAACATAAGACATTGGATGGCCAATAGGTTTTGAAAGACTAACAAAACACCCAAACAAACTGCAATTACTGTATTAAATTGAAATATGTCAAAGCAAAAACCAGAGGTGGGCACATTTTCGTTAATCGTTGATTCGTTAATAACGAAGTTAACTTTTTCATTAACTAGTTAATTCGTTTAATTTCTTTTCAAAATTAACGGACTAAATTACTGTAACTTCCGTTAGTGCTTGATAACTTCCGTTAAATTTTTGTAAATGCTTATTTCTCTTATTGTTGGTCAAGTTTGACATGGATAAATTAACAAAATACGACCAATGAGGTCAAAAAGCGAGATAAAAACAACAAAACATATTGCTTGTGAACAGCAAAGTTGTTTAAATGCTTACGCAAACATTAATATCAAAAAATTTAAGCTTTTCTTTAAAAAGAAATGCCGTTTTGAGTCAAAATTAACGATTTAACGAATTTAATTAACTTGTGTTAATTGTGGCTGAATTTAACGAATTAACGTTAACGGAGGTACATTACTGTGTTAACGAAGTTGTGGTTAACGAAGCTAACGTTTTACGTTAACTTGCCCATCTATGGCGAAAACACTGTGAATGTTAAGTAGTCGACTTTAATGTGACTTTTGAATTTGCTTGTTGTTCACCAACAAGTGGATGCAACCTGCTTTCACTCCATACTTGTGTAAAATCACCTAATCCTTCACTACATTACCCATGAATTAATGTATTTCAGAGTTTAGCATAGCGTAGTATAAAAGAGTCACCCCGAAGTTTTTTGTTTCACACTATTCTGAAGAAAACGTTAGCAAATGGAGCTAACTGTAAGGCAGGAAAGTTGATTATTTGTTTTGATCAGCTAACTGTTAGGCAGGCAAGTTATTAGGTAGGCAACATGACTCAATGTTTTTTTTTGGACTTATACACTTAGCTCCATTCGCTTTCCCTCAATCATAGGCACGTTAATTCATTCTCTTGATCAACGACCATGAGGACCACTTTTTTCTTTTTTCGTACTTAACAGTGAGCTCCCATGTACGTGGGTTACTTGCAGTACAGGTATGCAATTACCACCAGTACTTTGACCTACGCTTACCCTATCCACATGTCCAACTTATGAGGGCTTGTTGCTGCGGGCTTTTTGCATTACAATTAAATTTTTGATGTCATAATTCAAAAATGTGATTATGACATCAAGCCCACAGCAACAAGCACACATCAATGTGGGCCTAAAGCCCACATAAATTGGACATGTGGACAGGGTAACTACGGGGGCGTAGCCAGCCTTTACAATGTGGAAAGGCAAAATATATTGTTGGGGGGGCTGAAAGATCAACTTAAGTTTTTTCTGATTTTTATTGCTTCCCAAACCTGAACAGATCAATTTCAGTCAAGATATGCAGAAAGAGAGAACTTGCGAGCGGAAAATGCAGAAAGGAAAAACGCGAGTAATACTCGCAAAACTTACAACAATCCTGAGCGGAAATAAAATGACAGTGGGAAGCTAAATGTGTTAATCAGATAAGTGCAGAAAACAACAACAACAAAAAAAAAACATAACGTGTTTGTCAGCTAAGTTAAACAGCGTAGTATTCACTTGCGGTTGTTTATAACCAGCAGTTGTGTTTTCATAATGCAAATTTCGCTAACTGCGCTCATACACAATTGCACAACACTCAAACATCAGTTTGTCGAACAGTGAAAATTGAAACCGCTGAAGTCTGCTTTTAGTATTAGAATGCGAATCAGAAATTAGTCTCCAGATTTAAACTCAACATCAATTGAAGCGTCTTGAAACAAAATTATAAATCTTTGGGTTTATGCAGGCCCACGTCATCATATCGGCATAAATAGTTTTGGGAGGGCTAAATAAATTCTGGGGGGCTTAGCCTCCTATAGCCTCCCCGTGGCTACGGCTCCGGGTAACAATAGGATGTTATTTTATGACTCATTCATGGGTTACTAACTGTTTTGAAAAAGGGAATAACAATGCCTTTGTTTATAATTGTTACAAAACAATGTTCAGGGCAGTAGGAGGATTTTGAATAAAAATTACGTTTTTGCAACTAATTTTTTTGTTTTTGAAGAAATTTGCTGTTTGTTTACTGATTCAGATGGAAAGAGATTTCCCACTGCTTTACCAAAATTTCCCACCGGTTAAGAACCGCTGGAGTAGACCATGAAATCTTATTAGAGAAATTACAAATGCACGGTTTTCGAGGACTTTACAGTTCATCCAAAGCTACTTTACAAATAAACATCAATATACTTTCGTCAATGGAACAAAGTCTAGTTTAAGTAAGGTTAAATGTAGAATTCCCCAAGGCTCTACTTCAGGCCCTTTGCTGTTTCTGATCTATGTAAATGATTTGCCATAAATTTTGTATCTGAACTCACTACTAAGCTATTTGCTGACGATACGGTCATAGCGATGACAAACTCCTACATAAAGACCTTACAACGTTATGTGAATGAGGAACTGATAAAGATCGATGAATGGTGGAGATTAAATAAACTCTCGCTGTATTATAGCAAAACTAAATATATGTTTTCAACAAAAAAAGCGATTCCAGATTTAATTAATAGCAAAATTACTATAGGCTAGCATGTAATAAAACAAACGAGTCAAATCAAGTACTTAAGAATAATTTTTAATGACAAATTAACCTGGAAACCCCAGATTCAAGAGATTTATTCTAAGCTTTTTTCAGAGTCATGGGCAATATTGAAATTAAGACAATATGTTGATCTTCAAACTCTCAAATTTGTTTATTTTTCTTTAATATACTCTCACGTGCAGTGCTACATCACCATATGGAGATTAGCGCATGCAAATCCTCTTGAAAAATTACACAAACGCATTATCAGAAGCATGACTAAAAGCCCTTATCTTGAACACACTGTTCTACTATTTTTTAAACTAAAATTACTAAAAATACATCAAATTTGTGTTGCAAAATACATGTTTCAAATAAAGAATCTAATGACATCACATGATAATCAAACTTTTCGTCTTGCTATCTACATACACAAACATCACACAAGACTTTCGTCTGAAAGCAACCATTTTATTACAAACAGTACAGCCAAGATGCAGCTAAAAATACTAGAGCGGACATTTCGGCTCACATCTGGTGCCATTGTTAGCGCTAAAAGCTTACGTTATGCTGGGACTTGAGCCACGATGCAAAAAAGAGGGAAACTGAGACAGAACCTGGAGAAGTGCTAGTAGGTCACGTGTTAAATAGGTGGAGTGGAAAGGATGTGGAGTCTAAGTTGAGATCAGTGGCGCCGCCACGGGGGGGCGAGAGGGGGAGACCGCCCCCCCCAATGAGTTTTTGATCATTTTTCCAAATCGCCAAGAACCGCAGAGTTTTTTTTTCAGGGGGTGGGGGGTGACGTCAGATGCTTTTGGCAATGTAATTTTTGTAACGAAATGTCTAGCTCCATCACGTGTTCTAATATTCTTCGATATTTCTAATTTCGCAATTTGCAAACGCATGTGACAGAAGCAATCACTGCTTACTGTGAAAGACGATGGTTACAATTCATATCAATGATTAGCTGTTGTATCATAAAATCCACCAGGAAGGGATAAGGTATCTCAATACTTTGTGAAATCATAGTTGGCTTGACAATTGACATACTGTAATTTCACGAAGCCTATTCGTAAACCGTGACTAGTGTAACGTTTTGAGAAATTTGAAGAAGCAGCGGGGAAGTAAGGGCTTTTCAGAATCAGAAATCTCTTAGGTTTTAGCTAGTATTCATTGTACATAGATTGATTGGCAATCCAAAACAGAATGTAATTTAGCCGAATAGTATTAAATTGACTTTTTTCTGACGTGAGGTACCAATAACAATAAGCTTGCCTCAAGAACTCCGAAATGATGGCTAATTTAAACCAACCAAAAAGGATGTACCGGTATCAATAACAGTCTTGTAGCCAGTGGTGTTGAGAGAGGGGCCAGGGTAGTACAAAGTACAGGGGCCCGTCATGTTTTCAGGGGCCCGGCAAGTTTGGCCAAACAAAGCGCCATCGCAAGACGAAGACCTTTTTCTTTTTTTTGCTCTTCACTAAATTTTTAGTGGAAAACAGGACGTCTACAGACGTGATGACCTTTTTTTTGCTCTTCACTAGATTTTGAGTGAAAAATAGGGCGTGTGCGGACGTGTGACCTTTTTTTTTGGAGACACATGAGAGGGCCCGCAATGGTGTCCTGCTCAGGGTCCCTCTCGGCGCACCTGCTTGTGGCTTTAAATTAGCCACATTTAACCAAAAAATGCGAATATTATTAGATAGATAAGATTTATATTATTGGTTAGACATAGTTACTGCAAAACCTTGCTAGCGCATAAGCTATTAGTAACTCGCTATTAAGTAGCTTACTTTGAAATGGACGGTTCATACGATCCAAGCAGTGTCGTATTTAGGGTAGGGGCATTGTGCCATGCCCTACTTCCCCTTTTGACTCTGCTTTTTAGTCAAAAAGATTAAACTAATGGTGCCAAGTGACTGAAATATGCCAGACTCATGTGATGGTTTCTGTAGGTTATAGCCAGGTGCGGATCCAAGGGGTAGGATGAAGGGTATGCGTCCTTCCGCCAGCCATTTTCAAAAATGTTTGCGATGTATACAATTTTTTCATAATTGACAAACTCTTCGATAGCAATAACCTTTACGCCTTAAGCACGCATATTCAAAAATGTGCCAGCAAAATGCATGGTAGGCTATTTGGTAAAGCACTCAGAATTAGGGATAAAATATTTAAACAAAATTGGCCTGAAAACTATTCAAAGAGCATTAAAATAGCCATTACAGTCCGTAAATTTTCAAAATTTTCCGGGGAAGCATACCTCCCGGACCCCCTAGAGCTTTTCTTGTTTCTCAATCAGCTTCAATTTTGTTCCGCCGAAAAAAAAATACGTTTGAAAAAATGTGAAAATTATGGCCCCCTCCTCCCCCCCTTTCAAATTTTCTCGCTACGCCACTGGATCTAAATATGCCGCTACCAACAAATATCAATGAAAGAAATGCTGCAATAAACC
Organism: Trididemnum miniatum; assembly: GCA_964006365.1. Lineage (NCBI taxonomy): Eukaryota > Metazoa > Chordata > Ascidiacea > Aplousobranchia > Didemnidae > Trididemnum > Trididemnum miniatum. The sequence goes on from OZ023239.1 coordinate 24,845,357, forward strand.
ATGGCAGAATGGTTTTAACAAAATCACAGAATGAATATCCTCGAAGTGCTAAAACTAATCGAGCTTTTATTGTTGATTGGTATGAAGACCACTCCTCCTGGTTTTGGCTGGAATATCCCGACGTGTTGGAGGCTGTGTTTTGTTTTTATTGCCGTGTCTTCAATGCCACAGTAAGTATACTTATATGTAGCTAGTTCAAAAACTTATGTACATTGTCTCAGAAACACAAATAAGTTGGTTCTATTTCATCTAAGAAAACCCGTAGATTCGACTTATTATGGGTGAAAGACCTATGGATCGATTCCAGAGTTTCCAATATTTTATAGCGCTTCAGCAATATTTCTGTCGTTGTTTATTTCTACGCAAAATATACTCAGACGCAAACAAAGAATGAAAAGATGACGTAGAAAAAGGAAGGCGCAACAAAATGTTTAACTGTTGCAGCATGCAGATTGCGGACCCATAACCACTATGAAAGCAATTAAGGGTCTACATGGTTGCACAACCGATGATATTAGCAGAAACTTAATCACTACACCTAAAGTACATGAGTGAAACAATGTGAAATATATCGTGTGATATTGACAAACGCATAAGGAACATACGTTTAGTCATTTTTAAAAAGTACATGATTATTCACCTTTTTGTAAATTTGGTAAGGCATGCAATGCATGCCTGGCATTGAATGCAGAATACGTCCCTGATTTACAGTGATTTTTTCCTTTTAACAAATGTTTCGTAAGTGTGGTGTGTTTTTGAATTATTAGTTTCGATGCACAAAACATGCCTGGTATCAATGTCTTACCTCCTAGAGTTTCTGAAAATAGCTGGTGTAACCTGTGATCCTGTTAAAATTATACGTTACAATATAGTTACAAAATGAAAAAAATTTCAGTAAGTGCAGTGCAATAGCCTTCTTTAGGAATGCCGATTGAAGTACACCTACAGAAAGCTAATGTGCCTATCGTCTTATTCATGTTTTCGCGTAGCTCTGCAAAATCCCAAGTTAAGACGTCATTTCGCCCCCAATGTTTTTTCCTGGCGGCGCCACTGGTTAAGATTCGGTTTGAGTTGTTGAATGAGTAAGGACTCAAGGATAAGGATGTTTGTATTTATCTGGGGAGTGGGTTAGTTTAGGATTTGTGGGTTGTTAAAGTCTACTTTATGGTGGGTGTTGGATTGGATATGGTTACATACTTCCGAGGTGTTACTGGTTTGATGCTCTTGTAAGCGTTTGATGAAGTTTCTTCGGGTTTGGCCAATATAAAAGGATCCACATGAACAACTAAGATGGTATACTACGTTGCTTCTTCTGAGGTGGCTTTGGGAATCTTTGGTATGAAAATAGTGCTTAAGTTTGGTTGTTGTGTGGATGAAGCGCAATTAGGAGTCTGGAAGTTGTTGGCCAAACCCGAAGAAACCTCATCAAACGTTTACAAGAGCACCAAACCAGTGACACCTCGGAAGTATGTAACCATATCAAATTGAACACCCACCCTAAAGTAGACTTTAACAACTCCAAAATCCTTACCCACTCCCCAGATAAATACAAACTCCTCATCCTCGAGTTCTTACTCATTCAACAACTCAAACCGGATCTTAACTTAGATTCCACATCCTTTCCACTCCACCTGACCTACTACTTGCACTTCTCCAGGTTCTGTCTCAGTTTCCCTCTTTTTCGCATCATGGCTTAAGACCCAGCATAACGCAAGCTTTTTAGCGTTGACAATGGCACCAGATGTGAGCCGAAACGTCTGCCCAAGTATTTTTAGCTGTATCTTGGCTGTGTTGTCTGTAATAAAATTGCTAACCAACTCCCAACTGTACAGTTTGCCAAAGCAACCATTTTATTCCCCAAAAACGGACAGAGTTTGGTAATAAATCCTTGTCTTTCGTGGGACCAAACGTTTGGCAAATTATCACTGACGAACTCAAACTATTGACATTCAATCAGTTTAAAAAGAAACTGAAAATCCATTTCATCGGAAAATATTCTTTTGATTAGGCTAAAATAAATCCTACGGAATAAGATTTGGATAAATAATAGATCTGTTGAATTGTTGTGGCTTTCTTCTGTTTTAATTTTTTGTCTTGTTATTATTTTACCTGTTAGTGTGCTTATGTTTATATGTGTAATGAACTATTTGAAACAAACGACACTCCTCTTACGATTTGTGACAGGTGGGAACTGATTTTGAAGACCGAACGGTCATTTTCGCCATTTTTTGGTGCTGTATTTTCTGTGTTACTCTGTCAAATGTGATTCTTTAAATTCAAGCACGAATAAACGCATCTATCTATCTAAACATTATCCATCAGCCAGTCACAGTAAAAATTGCAATCCTACGTAATAGCCATAATTATCGGCGGCTGTAATATCCCAACTCAAGTCATACGCTTTTTACTTTGGATTACCGATGCAATACATATAGGGTGAAAACAGCAGGCCGATCAGATGGCAAATCGGAAAACTGTCCGTCTCAAGACTCTAGTTCGATTAATCGGGTAAAACCAATGACTCAAAAATTGATATTCACAACTTCTTGGCTCGACGCTCAGCATTAGAGAAGACAGTGTGGCAAACAAGCTGACGAGTTTGCTTGTGGTACAGCTTGAAAAGGCACTTAACGGGATTTTCCAACCTTAAATTGGCAGACAGAATGTCAGGAGGTAAAAACGCAAGCGCAGTGCTGTCGGTGACTCACCGTCTCTGCAGCTTTTTCTTTTCGTGACTGTGTTGCCTAGGTGTTAACGGTAAAGTGGCAGATATGAGCAGTAGAGCATCGTTAATTTGTTAACCAACGCTTCTCATAATGCACGGATATACGGAAAATGAATGAACAAAAATAAAAGCTTATCTTATCGAGAGAAGATGAAGCTACGTTATCCTCAAATTGCTGAAACGATGCAACAACAAGTCGATGACTGACTACGCAAAACTAAAACAGCTTTGACTTTATTTTTTATACTTTGGTATATTTTCTTACATTTTTATTTGGTCCTTAGAAAAATGATTAATATATTACACCTCGGCTTACCAACTACTGTAGTTGATAGTTTGCTTTCTCCAGTTTCTGGGCACATAAATGCGTTACATAAATGCATTGCTGTCAGGTATGCAAAGTTTTTGAAAAGTTGTGATAAGAATAGAATGGAAAAAAGGTTGAAGGGCATTGCTTTAAGGTCTCAGTCCTAAGCGTAAAGATGAAGTTTCACAGTTTTCGACTTTTTGTTTTGTCCGTTTTTGTAACGTGCGTAAACATTGACTTTTAACCAGAATCCTCAGCTGTAACTCTTTAGAAACGAGCAAAAATGCGTTTGTCATTTTGAACCGTTTAATTACACATGGATGACAATTAACACGACTTCGTTGATCAGAGTTTGTACGCGTTGGTTGCGCGGGAACGAATGACAGCATCATGCGACGACCAGGTTTATTGATGTTAATGAAAAAATAATCACATGTCACCGTACCAAAATTTGCTAATTGCTGTAGTATTATTTACTACTAATAGGTACTTACTACTGTTTATTTGGGTTTTAGTTGGTTCATTCGAGAAGAATGTAAGCACCTGCGAGGAAGAGAGTGCAAAGCGTCGTCGAAATAGGTAAGTGAATGTTAGCAGAAGCTATTTCGCGAAGCAAAAATTTGCTGGAAAGTAACTCTTATCGCTCGAAGAGAAGAGAACCTGGTGCAGCCATGAAAGTTGGTTAAACCAAACAAAACATGAAGGCAAACATTTCTTGGCTAATTTAACACAAAAAGTGATAAACATAATACTGTAATAAACTTAACGATAATACCAAAAAATGTTGTGGAATTAACCAATTTTGTTAATTTGATCTGGGTTTTACAAAAAGCACTTTGGTTTGTAATCTATGCAGCGGCCTCTCCTATAGATTGCAACGTAAACGTGGTGGAGAGGATTAAGTTTTCAATGATCCTTAGAGCAATGCCTTCGGTATTGTTTAATCACTTCCATCAGGGTTACCTATGGCGGTAGGGTCGGAGTGAAACAGACTAAGTAGTAATTCCAACGTTGTAGCTAAATGGAAGGTTGTAACAACAATATTCATCCTGAATCGGACGGCGCGCAGGATAAAAAGGTCCGCGTTCGAGTTTTAGGCAGAGTGACTCGTTCAAAAAGTAAGCTACAGTCTCCCCCACAAGCTGACCTCCACCGAAACCCCACCAACGCAGTCGCTAAGCGTTTGGGGAGGTAAATGGGGGCAGCGCACAGAAAATGTACTCGAGTTGGTCCAAACTGTCGGGATCTAGCAATCGGGAACTGGAACGTTTCGTCACTGACAGGAAAAGAGCAGAAGCTTGTTTGTGAACCCCAACAGTATCGCCTTGATATTGTGGGAATTTCATCAACATAGCTTCGGGTTTCTGGAAATGTCGGGTTGAACGGTGGGAGGAAAATTATCTACACAGTTGTTGACGTAGCAATGTCTAGTCAAGCTGGTGTTGGCTTACTTGGAAGCTCCAGCATAGCTGAGTGTGTCGTTGACTGTGTACCACTGGAAGGAAGGGTTTGTCTTCTAAAGCTAAGGCTGCAGAAGCGATCTCTGTGTGTCTTGCAGGTGTACGCACCTAACATGGAATCACAGTACGAAGCCTTTCTGGAGGAAGTTAAGGATGCATTGGGGAAAGCAACTTCATCAGAGTCCCTTGTCCTTTTGGGTGATTTCCATGAACATGTAGGTATCGACAATGTGACCTGAAAATGTGTTACTGGGCAACATGGTGACCCTGACATTAACAAGAACGGAAAGTGTTTATTGCAGTTCTGTGCCACCAATAGACTGCGCATAATAAACACATTTTTTCAGCAAAAAAGAATTCATAAGTACACCTGGTACAGAGACTCCTTGGGACAACGCTTCTTGAATGATTTTTGTATCGTATCGGCGGACTTGTTTTCTAGCGTGTTTAATGTTCGTGTTGAAAGAAGGGCTGAGTTGACAATTGATCACCACCTAGTTGTCTGCACTTTGAAAGCTTTGAAACCCTTGAGAAAACGAAAGACTTTTAGACCACGAAAAACTTATCGAATCCAATGGGAATTATTGGCGGACAAAGAGGTACGAATTGCATTCGCAGACAACATTGCATCTAAGTTCGAAGAACATCCGGCCTCTATTGAAGACATTGAAACTGAGTGGTGTTTGTTTCGAACAGAAGTAATTACGTCCGCTACTAACTGTTGTGGACGAAAGCGTGTTGGAGAGACTAAGAGTAACGAAAAAATAACTCCTTGGTGGAACCACGAAGTTAAATAAGCTGTTCGTGCGAAAAAAAATGGCCTATAAGGCCAGGCTTGCAAAAAAGTCTTCAGTTGAACTTCGTTTGCAGTACTCTGAAGCGCGGAAGCGGAGAGCCACAAAAGTTACGGAAAGAACTGGGAAGGAATTCGGAGAAAGGTTTAGACGATGATGTCAAAATGGCAAACCAAGTATTCGAGCAGACCATTTGCCGTTTGCGTGAAAAAACATCTCAAGCCGCTTTTTTCATCGAAGATTCGAATGGTGTCACTCTGAAAAATCAAAACGCTATTTTGAATCGGTGGAGAGAATACTTTAGTGATCTTTTAAACCCAGCTGACACTATCTCGACACAATTTGGATGGTTTGGAGAGGATATTCAGATAACCGAAGCAGATGTGAATGCAGTTATCAAATCATTGAAAACTGGAAAAGCACCTGATGAAGTTCATATCAGACCTGAAATGTTAAAGCAATGAGCATTCCTGGTGTTCGTTGGCTAACTCGTGTTTGTCAGGTGGAATGTAGAATGGGGTGAAGCACCAAAGCAATGGCAAACCAGTGTGGTACTGTAAATACCTATCAAAAAGGAAGGAAAAAAGAGAAAATGCACCAACTATAGGGGTTCATCTCTCATCAGTGTTCTGTTCCGGATAAGGTCTATGCCAAGTGCCTCGAAAAAAAATGCCGTGAGATAGTCGAGCCTAAACTAACGCATGCTTTGAATGGCTTTCGTCCTGGCCGAAGCACAATGGACCAGATCTTTGTCTTGCAGCAAATCTTCGAGAGGTCGTGGAAATATGAGAAAGAGTTCAATGCATGTTTTGTTGATATTGAAAAAACATATAATCGCATTCCAAGAGACAAACTTTGGGCGATGTTGTTGCTGTACGGCATTGATGGCCAGTGGCTAACTGTTATTAAGTCGCCGTACATGCATTCCAAAGTCTGCGTTCGTGTTAACGGCGCAACGACGCAACTTTACAGAGTAAATGTGGGACTACGGCAAGGCTGCTCTTTTTCACCTATTCTGTTCCTAATTTGTATGGACAGAATTGTTACGAAAAGTGAGTCTTGTGGCGGAGTAAAGATCGGTGATTGTACTGTACAACGTCTGTCATTTGCAGATGATCTTGTGCTACTCGACTCAACCCGAAATGGTTTCCTGCAAGCTCTTGACAGGTTATCGTGTGTATGTTCTGTTAACGGAATTGAAATCAGAACAACAAAAAACAGAAACCATATGTCTGTTCACACAACCGAAGCAGTGCTCTCTACGAATTGGTGGTGTACCACTAAAACAGTCAGAAAAATTCAAGTATCTCGGCGTTTCATTATTATCACGAGTGAAGGCAGACAACACAGCGAATTGGATATCCGCATTGGAAAAGCAAGCGCAGTAAGCGCCAGCTCCACCGATATGTGGTACTAAAACGGGAGCTTTGCACCAAGGCAAAGCTATCCACTTTCAGATCGGTCTATGTTCCTATTCTGACTTATGGCCATGAGTGTTGGATCATGAATGAGAAAGTGAGGTCTCGAGTTCAAGCAGCCGAAATGGGATTCTTGCGAAGAATTAGCGGTTTGACCTTGTTAGACAAGGTTAAAAGTGTAGATATTCGGGAATCTCTAAACATTGAATTGCTGATTCTCCGACTAGAAAGATCGCAATTACGTTGTTATGGACATGTGACACGAATGTCCCAGGAAAAAGTTGCCAAAAATCTGCTCTGTTCAACACCGATTGGTCGAAAACGTATAGGCTGTTCCAGAACTCGATGGCGAGATTACGTTGAAGATCTTAGTTGGTCTCGCCTTGGCATACCAGCAGAGCATCTATCCTTTGTTGCAGAGGATCGAGATGCTTGGAGGATCCAACTCGAGCTGCTACTCGCGCGACCCCCCAAGGATAAGCGGGTCCATTAACATAAATAAGTAAATATTTATGCAACGGCCATATACAAAGATTAAATGGATGAATTTAAAGTCATTTTCCTCTTTGCTTCATTATTATGAGTATACGTAGATTTTCTAAGCTCTTCAGCAATCATTATAAAACAACGCACACGCTGAGATGTTTAAGGTCACATAAAGTTGACAATTTTCGTATCTTCAATCAAATGACAAAGCGGCAATATGCAGAGCTGCTGGCACATCCTTGACACTAAGAATAACCCGGAACTTTTATTGAAATCGATTATTTGTCTGGCTCGCTTGAGGTAGTGACGTTGATTTAAATGTCGCCAATATGGTTATGTAGTGTATTCAATCTTCGGTTTGAAAATTATTGGGGATCGTCGGTAGTGCTTCAAATAGTTGTACATTATTTCCAAGAAAAGAAAAGAATTTTTAAGAAAAAAAGTTGAAAACCGCTGCATATAAAGTTTATTCAATAAAAAAATAGAGTCATATTTTTGTATTTTCTTACAGTTTATACCTATCTATTGAAAATAATAACGCGCCATGAGATGCGGTTTGAGAAAAAATATACAAACATTTTGAAGTCGATGAATCGCACAGCCGTCACACCGTTCTAAGTTGGCAAATTGCATTGGACAATCATCGTCTTGCAATGATTGCAAAAAAGTAATTAAGGGTAAACTTGTAACTGAAGCAGGAAGTTTGAGATAAAGAGAAAAAACAGACAATTTTGTTATGTTGTTAGGCAAATCAATATCATTAACACTACACAATGCATATCGACGTAAACATAGATAATACGAAACTAAGGCTGCCGAAGAAACATACACTATAGACCTTTTACTCAACCATTCACTCAAAACTTACCGTGACTCTTATTTCATAATAAATATATCTTGAATTGCAGTATTACTTCCTTCTGACAGGGCATATTTGCAATTTCTGACAGTAACTCTTATCACAGTCGTTAAGAAATTCCCTTTTTTTCTTTTTTGATGCGATAAAACGGCAATTACTTTAGTTCACGGGCCAGCTTATTCCATGGCTTTATTTCAACATACTTTATTACATTTTGTAATCAAGCAGTTTTATATTTGCCATAACATAAGTTGAATTTGGTTGGATTTCTACTTATTTTTGAGCTAACTTTCAAAAAAGATGTCAAAGGCAGCAGGAAGGTATGTTAATGCAATGCTTTCCACAAAACTGAAAACTTTGTGTTTTTCTAAGGTATAACATATAGGTTCTGCTTTCTTAAGCAAACGACTACCTGAAACTCTTGATTGCTTAAATGCCCCATCAACTTGATTTATTGCCAAGCTGTATTACTGTAGAACATTTTTTGCATATTTGGTTTGAACAAGATAGCCAAAAGCAACACTTCATTTTTATTCAAAAAAAGTGCCAAGTACGGTTTTGTCTTTTAGCGAATGACCTTCTGATTTGCACAACTGTTGCGCCGCTGCTTGTGAAGAACGAGTAAAGGTAGCTGTTACAGCAATTCCTTAAGAATGAGAGGCTGTACCAAGCATTTTAGCTGTTCAATATTTTTATCCTGTGGAGTTGTATTTGGAGTTTTTTAGTATATGCGAAGTGATTACGATTGCGTAGTTATTGAAAAATTTATCGGTGTAAGTGTAATTTTAATTGATACAACTCTGGTTACTACATGTCCATCATGTCTTCTGTATTATTCCTATCTCCCAGTTGGGAACCACACATTGCTCTTTTTGTTTTAAAACCGCAAGCACGAATTCTCACTTCTATACGACAGTACAGCATTTTCACTTCCAAACAACATTATAACATTGCTGACCAGTCACAATCACGATAAACTCCTGCTTTGATCTTCAACAAAATTCTTTTTCAAACAATATTCCACCACATTCTCTAAGGTTTACGCATTCAACTCTTACTCTTGCTGCAACTGCTTCCTTACATCCCGCGCTGGCTTTCAGTTTATCTTCCAGACAACAAAATTCATAGAATGGGTTGTTTCTACTTTCTTATAAATCCTCAATTGGTATTGATAAATCTTCATCCAAACTGCTATTTGATGAGAAAAAAAAATTGGCCGAGCGTTAGAGGTTAGTTTTTTTAAACATGACCATCTTACACGAACCTACTTCGCACAGATTGTACATGACATTAAATTGACTGTTACTCTCCTTCCCCATACTTTATTTTTTTCTTTATATCCTTTTCTTTAAACTCACGCGAAATTACGTTTTGCCCATCCAAAATTTAGTTGCATTCCTTTTGCTTCGAATGCCACTTTTCACCACCAAAATTTGCACTTATCATGAACTCGTCAATTAAAACGTAGGCTAGTCTTTAGCATGTGCAGTAAAATTTTATTAATTAAGTAAATTTTCTCTCAACCGGCAATTAGCTCAGTTGCTAACGTGCACGCTATCGGTGCGGGAGACCTGAGATTCGATTTCCGGGTCGGTCAAATCGGCACAGTGTCGCCAAAGGCTAGCCACCGTTGCGACGTTTCTTCGGAGCTGTGTAGCCCAGGCGCTAAGCCGCGGAGATGGGTCCCACCGCTCGTTACACGATTCGACGTAGTGCCGCCAGCATAATGAAGATTTGATTTTGATTTGAAATCTTCTCTCGCCCTTTCAGTTACTACGGTACACAACCACAATGGCAAATAGAAGCGGTGGCAATACTAACCTGACTCTTCAGAACGTTGGCTTAATCAATCCCGATATTGTTGCTTGTATTGCCGATGAAAGTATCGGCGATAAAAGTACCACCGATAAATGGAAAGAGTGATGGGTGACAGACAAAAAACATTTCATTCATAAGAATAATGTGGTTATAGCATATCACGTGAGCAAATTTATATCACTCTCCCAAAAAAATTTGGCATGTCCAAGGTTTCGGATCAATAAGCATCTCTACTTTTGAAACCTGATTGTTTGCACATGCAAAATTTCTACCTCGGTTGATTTCAAAAAAAAAAATCGAACCTATCAAATGACCGAGAGGATAATTCGTTTGCCTCTGGTGTGGTAGACTCCGGTCAGACCAATGACTTTAAAACTGGCATTCACAGCTTCCCTGCTTAACGTTCAGAATTAAAAGGGCGGAATGAAGAACAAGTCGGTAACTTTGCTTGTTGTGCCCTGGGAAAAAGCAATTATTATTTTTATTCAATGATCAATGAAGGTTTGTTCCGAAGTTTACCCAGTCTAGCTACAAGGCTAAGAGAGTGATTTAAGTTTACTTAATGAATTACTTAATGATGAATTTTATCAATGAATTTTACTTCAATCTAACCCTCCAAGATCTTTGGCTAAGCTAAACCTAGTCAGAAAAATCTGATTACGAGTGGGATTCGAACCCACGCCCGCACCGACCACTGACGTATCACCAGCCCAATGGTTGTGGCCAGTCTTTACCGGAGACACGGCCTTAACCACTCGGCCATCGTAATCTGATGCCGGAGCCGCCGATTTTCTCGTATATAAGTTAAGACTAATTCATCATCCCACTATAGGAAGCCAGCTATTATGACTGTAACAACTGGTACTTATTCCATATTAATGAGCAATGAAGGCTTGTACCGAGGTCTATCCAGTCTAGCTACAAGGCTAAGAGAATGATTCAAGCTTACAGTATGAATCAATATAAAGAATTTCACTTGATGAATTTAACTTGAATCTAACCCTCCCAGATCTTAGTCTAAACTTTTTGATTACGTTTAATTTAGCCTAAGATCTTAGAGTTAAATTCGTTAAGTGAAATTCTTTATTATTTTCATTGTTAAATAAAATAGAACTAAGTTCTTGCAGGACGATATTCTCGCGTGACCAGATTCATCGTCTGGAGGAAGTGTTCCAAAAAAATCATTATCCCAGTATGGTTGAGAGGCAAGAACTAGCAAAAACGTGCAACTTACATGAAGAAAGGATACAGGTACATATACAATTGGCATGTTCATTTTCGGCAAGGTTAATGCGATATATTGTATTGGTGATTTGGTGACTCGAAACAACTTCTTTTCAAAATTTTAAAACTTTTGTTCTTGTCTGAATTAATTCAATTTTTGGGTAACTACTGTATTTTGGTTTAGTTTTTATGATGTTGCAGTCTGACAATACGACTTTGGTAGTTACATGAATGAAAATGATGCCGTTATACAGAAGAACAATGACGTTATGGGTCATGGTAAAGCTGAAAGATCGAAAAATGAAGTTCAAATGTCAAGTTCGCAGTCGTACGGTCAAAGTCGAGATGAAAGGAGAGCTACAACCTTAACCCTGACCTAACCACAACTATAATCTGCTACATATATTGAAGGGTATTTAAATTAAAGTTTCATTCTCACGCAGATGCCACGTCCCTGAGGTTTTAGCGTAATACTTTTACGGGAGCTATTTAATGGTCCTGTGATTGTAAATACGCTCCCTCTAAATAAATGTGGAACATTTGAAAACTACGTGAATGATAATTATCTTCTCTTCTGTCTTTTGCGATCAATTGTTTGGTGTGTGTCAGAAGGCTAGATATAGGCTGAAATCACTATATTCAGGACTGTTCAAAGAAATCCACTCGCGACAACAAAAAGATTGGAATAAAATTGAAAGTGATTAGTGACCATATGTAATCTGTAGGGTAATTAGACCATTTCTTTGCGATGGGTATCTATTTGTGTCATTCTTTCAGCGGTTGCGGTAATAGTTTTTCATTTTCTGCCATTTTGGTTCTTTATTGACTGAATTAAGACGATTTGTCCTACAGTCTACAGTCGTTGTCACTGAAAACAACAGTATTTGATAGCAATCACGAAAAGCCCCAAATTCTATATAAAGCTTTTGTTTATATTACCGCTATCTACACTTATCTTGGCGATTTGCCTTTGCGAATTTTGTAAAAATTGCTTAAAAAGAACGTCACAATGACTTCTTCGACACTGCAGGTACAATTCGTTGATTTTACGTGGTTTTTGTCGTATTATCGCGCCCGCGTTCAACGTCAAATTGAAATAAACAGAAAAATGAGCTAATCGCACTGTCGCTTGTCGGGTATCGGTAGACGTACCTTTGCGGAGAGAAGAGACGCTGGCCACTGACCCTGCACTTTTGCATAATCTATATGGCCGCTGGGCAACCGGCGTCGGCGTAACGTGAGTTGTGCTGAAAACGCGGATGTTAAAATTGCGAACTGGAAGCGAGGTGTTCCGTACTGATCAGATGATTTGATAAAATGATTCTCTAAAAAACGTGCCTAGTGCCTCAAATTGCAACGTGAGATACTTCAAACGCATTTTAGAGCGACTTCTTGTCCTTTGCCTCAATCAATTTTTTTCTGTTAGTCAAGTAGATCTGCGTACTGCGACTTACAAGCTAGATCACAGAATGGTTGGAAGAAAGTGTATATCTTTATACACAATTTGCACGAAATGCTTTAATTTTCCTCTCTTCATCTTTGTTGTATCAGTGCTCAGTTATTTATGGAAACGCCAAGGTTAACTGCCACTATTGTGGTTGCAGTAGACTTAGTGAGCGTTGCTCTTTAAGTGTTATCCCAGTGCGTCCGTTTTTTGTGAACTAAAAATACACGTAAAATACGCAACACAATTTGTAAATAAGAATTTAACATCGCAGTTTGTCATCAATGCAATTTACGATCAATTGCCGTTTAATTATTATTTTCGTAAAATTTTGATAAAAAATGACGTGTAATGACATAGTGTATGACGTCATTATTTCAGAGCAAACCCTCGATGCAAGAGCAAAGTTTGCAAAATCAATTTTTATCATCAATGCGGAATAATGTCAGCTGCCTCGTAATTTCCGACTTCTTCAAGGCATTTTGATAAATATTGTTTCCTATGTAGACCTACGTCAATCGTGACGTTATGGCAAAGCAAAAGAAAGCGAAGTCCTTAACCATAGACTTGAGTTTTGAGTTTGGTTGTCGCAGTATTCCTTTGTTGATCAAAGACACCAAAAGTTAGTTTCGCCTCTAGGTGTCGTTAAAGCATAAGTTCAGGCTTTATGTCTAAGACTTGTCCTGGCTCGATTTTGGCATCATTTTATAAAATCGGTAGACTTACCTTGGAGAGCGTTAGTACCAAGTTTCACATTTAATTCAAAATTTGAACGGTTTTCGGCATAAGTAGCCTACCACCTACTATCACTGTTGTCTGTGAAAATAAAATGTCTCTACATCATAAACGGATGAAATAATGTGCTTTGTATCTACTCCTAGGAACAAAAGAAAATTTTGTTGTTAAAAAACTCCTGGTCAATAATTTTAATTCAGCAACACAGAAGAACCCCCGATACTGTATCTCTTCTATTTTGGGTGGCGCGTATGTGATCATAATCAGTTTAACGATGCTTTGCTTACACGTAGGTGTGGTTTCAAAATCGTAGAGCGAAATGGCGAAAACTAGAGAAGACTTGGGGCCATAGTAGCGTAATGGCCGAATATGGTCTTTATGGGGCTATGATTCGTCACGGAATCCCCCTTCCAAACTCAGTGATCAACTCACGGTGCAAGGACAGATTCAAGAATGCCATGTTTGTTCCATGGCTTATTGGTGAGCATGACATCAACGTGTTTCCATAATTTTCTGTTTAGTTGAACTTTTTTACTAAAACCTCAAGTGACCAGCACCGTAAAAATATTTTGCTTTGTTTAGTTTGCCATCGAATCTCATCTCTTTGTTCGCCTTAACATTTCAACTAATTAAAACCAGTTATTTTTTTAAATTCTTTTGATGACAAGTTAAAGCAGTGGTCGGCAACCTTTTTCGCACAACGGACCGGTTTGAAACTGAACTGTTTTTGCGGACCGGCCTTTAAAAAATCAAAAATGTTTAAGCAATAAAACACTCATATTTATTCAAAACTGAAAATCTCGATCTTGTAGGCTATTACTCTGACCAGAGTATTAAACTTTTTCAATCTTGCTGCAGCAGCATTGTTAAATATTGTATATTCAAGTACGTTGCCTGCACTTGTGTTGTTCTACACTGCTCACTATAAATGCTGAAAGGTTCGTCTTTTCTCCACCCGAGTTTTGAACTCGAGTATTTGTTTTTTCTTAGTACTAAATCACGTGATGCTCACACCCTGTTCTCTTCCGCAATGTATGAGTAATCACGCACTGCAACTAGGCAATTACTGCAAATTGTTGTACATGCGGTCTGACTGCACTAAGTTCTACCGAATCTGTGCCACTTTTGCGTTTACGTCTCGACTTTAGCAGTGAAGCTGTTTTAGGAGGGTGTATATTTTACTTACCAGTAATGCAGTGTTTTTATGAAGTTGAATTTACAGAGAATAGGTACAGTTTGATTAAAATCTTATTTCTTTTAGCTTTTAGAAATTTTAATTGAAGTGTAAGAAGCCTCCGATTTGAAGTGTTTTAATAGATGCTAAGCGTACCAGTGTATTTTAACGTTGAAATTGGAAATTCGCAGCGACGCACATATGAACCCTGACTCAAAACAGTTAAGGTAATGTTTTTTCTTTTTTGAGCGAATTTAGCGTTTTGGGGAGTTGTTTATTTGAATGTTTGTGTATTTAGAAACCGTTTATGAGATAAAACCGGATCAACGAGAAGACTTTCGTGCTTGACTTGAGACCTTATAAGTTCAAAGGAGTGTCTGGTTAATCGAAAGGCAATAAACGCGTTTCAACTGGAAAAAGAGGAGGAATAGTTGAGACTAAAGTCGTCAGAGGACGTACCGTGTTGGGGTCAAGGACTTAAAGGCAGTCCAAGGTTGACCGTAGGCAACAGCATTGCTCAATTTTTTTATAGTAGCTTCTCAAACCTGATTCTTAACGTTATTCTTTCTTTTAACCAAGCGCTGTTTGATTTACAAAAGATTTACGATAAAATGACAGCATAATCAAATGTTCGCTGTTCAATTAAAAGATTTGACTTTTCAATTTGGTTAGTTTTGTGATATTGAGTAACTTTGCCATACTGGGTCACCAGAATTGAGTTATTTAGCATTTTTACAAAAACGTCCCAAAATTGCGTCTCACGTTATAACAATGTTTTAAACTCAAAGCATTTATTCTGAAAACGCATACGGACCGGTAACAAACCTCACACGGACCGGCACCGGGCCGCGGCCCGGTGGTTGCCGACCACTGAGTTAAAGCGCTCTTTAGCAACTCGGGCGTTGAAGCCAGGCAGTGATAGGTGAATTGGTTTTATTTTAACCTGTTTTCGGCAGCGTGGCCGAATGATTCGGAGCGTCGTTTTTATGACGGCAATGATCGCAAGGTTGATGGTTCAACTCTCACCCAAGCCTCGTTGTTGCGTCCTTGGATAAGATGCTTCACGACAATTATCTCTGGTTGGTGGAATCTAACAAGCAGTTAATCGAAAAAGTCAAAAGCAAAATTCAAGCGGAAAACTTGAAAACAAAGGCAACTCGTAAGCGAGTCTGAGTTCGTCCCATGCATAGCGCCTCCGTCGCTTTCTCGTGACAGAAGGATAAAAATGAAGAAATCATCATCATCATGCTTCATTACTTTTACTTTTATCTCCACGCTAATACTGATAATGAGCACTTTCCATTTTTAAAGACTTTGGCTAGATTCCTCCGAGTACTGCATCCGTTCTGCTCACTGCACTGTTTGTCCACGATCGGATGGCCCAGTACATGACTGTAAAGTGTCTGTTCTGAATCTGTTTACTCGAAGTTCCATTTTAAGTAGAATCAAATCAATGACTTTAAAAAATGTTATTTGCAGCTTTTCAAGTCGACTTTTAGCAATATCGAGTCGGTGCTGGGAACAAGCCAGAAAATTAACTTCTAGTGCATCTGAGAAAAGCACTTAACGGGATTTTCCCATGTTTGAATAGTTGGCAGGTGACCGGCAACTCCTAAACGCAAAGCTCGTCATGCGGTATTGAATGCTTACTCGCGATAGGAGGATAAAAATGCGAACGCTGGAGTACAGTTAAGTCAACTGGCGCAATCGTTTTTTTACGTCGCGTTTTTGCTGCTGATCTCAAATTGTCAATTTTTTGATTTGATCATATGTGCTGCTTTTAAATTGTTCAATTAAATTTTCTTTAAGTTGCCACAGCGTCTAGCAACTCAAGTAAGATGAAATTTCTCGCCTACGACGAAACTGATAGTCTGTATTTGCATGGTTTCCTGCTTAGTGCTTATACGTACTTTTGACTGTCCCATCTGTTGTTCTTTAAATCTCTTAAAAAAAAAAGGGATTTAACTGGCGTGTGACGCAGCTGTCTACGTGCCACAAAGGTTAAATTCTTTCTGGTATATTTATCGGGAGGATGATTGATCCTAGCAAGGTCATTCATTCCGAACGGTGAATGTACTTTACCTGTGTGCGGCTGATGAGGGCTTATAGCCCGAAACAGCGCTGTCCAGCTCTACGGTTAAATCTTTGGGGTAATAATGCCAGAATATGGTGTTATTGCGTAGCAAGCTAGACCAATATTGTTATCGGTATTTTGTCTTATTCTACTTTAAATTTTGAAATGAGGAAACTGCAAACTTGTTGATGAAAGCAAGCTGAACGTTATGCGGAACCTTGAATACCTCGTAGTGCGTAGACCACGCTTTATTACCGTAAAGATAGAGGTACGGGACAGCGGGTGCAAGCACACATTGTTTAGGCCATTTTCAATTGTCGGCCCATTACAATTTTCAATCACGAATGATTGAACGCTGTTAAGGGACATAACATGACGAACAACACATACACAAAACCCTTCGCACTTCCGCTTGTGCCGAGCGCCTGGCGCGAAAGCTGCGAATACTATTTTTAAAGTCTTTAGTATGACCCGACTGGGAATAAAACCCCAGTCTACCGGCTACCAAGTGGACGCTCTTAACCGATACACCAAGCGCCGGTTACTTTATTACCGTAACACGAAAAAATGTTTTCGAAAAGTGTTAGATAAAACAAAAGATGCTTTGGAAGGTAGATACACTACAAGAGATGAAGACTCACATTCACATATTTGAAGTTTCTTGAGTTCATTGAACAAAAAAATAATCTAATCGAATTTGCAGCACAAAATCCTGATGTTTCTAAACCTAGAATGCGTGTTGCTTAAACACTGCATCATAGGCAACGTTTTGCTGGGGATTTTGTTCATCTGGCATAGTAGGCTAGGCTAACTATTCATGAACTTGTTCTTCCGTTAATCAAAGACGGAAGCTAAAACAAGAACCCCAACCTTTTTTATTGACGTTTCGCTCAGCAATTTACGCCGAGCTTCTTCAGAATAACAGGTGCCAGGGTGAAAAATCCAGCCCTGGCAGAGAACAGCAAAATAGTAGCAATTTTTAAACTGAACTGATTATGGTAAAGCAAAAAGGTGTGATACAAACATTGCGAATTGTTGCGTCATAAGGACAATACGGACAATATAAATAGAATGGATTAACAAGCGTAGAGGTACAAAACGGTAAAAATAATTTGGCATAAGAATTACTGAAACAATATTCGATGAACTTGCGGAAGCTTATTACCATTAGACCTGTTCGTAACATTGGGTCGGGAGTTAATGAACCAAGCTTCAGAAACAAGACGTTTGGAGTAATTGTTTTCCACCTTCAAAATTTTTGCGTTTTCGCAATCAATATTGTGATCAAATTCCATGGCATGAACGCACAGGGCAAATTGATCCGGCTTTTGGTTGAGGGTGGCCCGTTTGTGTTTTGCCAAACGTGACTTAAGGCCTCGTTTCGTCTGTCCAATATAAACAAAAATTGCAAACCAAACAGGGAATTTCGTACATA